>PVIH01006988.1:0-43712 GCA_004025045.1 Sigmodon hispidus
AAAAAAAAAAAAAAAAAAAAAAAAAAAAAAGAAATGTTATAATACACCTCCACCTCGAACTGAGTGAACAGATAACTACAGGGGTCCCTGAAGGAAAGACTCAGACTCCACCCAGAGGTGAGGAGGGGTCACCAGGCCCAAGCGCCTATATCCCAGCCAGGGAGGGAGAGTTGAGCTCCCATCTAATTCAGTTACGCTTCTGGGAACAGGTGCTGTCTGCAGAGTCCCAGTGTACTCTGTAGTAGGGGCAGATAAAGTCTGCCTCTCACCATACAAACAGCTGCTGCTGAGGAAACTTGCATGGCTACCCACCTACATCTCCAATTGAGCGAACAGATAACTTCTGGGGTCTCTGAAGGACAGACTCAGACCCTGCCCAGAGAGATGACAGGAGGCACACAAGCCCGAGTGCCACAACTGACCAGGACCCATCTAATCGTGAACCACTGAAGCCATGGGCAAACGTCAGTGCAAAAAATTAGATAATAATACAAAGGACAACATGGTAACTCCAGAAGAGAGTGGCGATCTTACAAATACAAGACCTGAACTGAGCAATGAAGAGGAAACAGAAGGAAGCAACAACAAAAATTCCTTTTTGATGATCATTGAAGCTCTCAAAGAAGATATGAAAAATAGCCTTAAAGAAATAGAAGAAAATACAAGCAAAAAATTGGAAGAGATGAACAAATCTATGAAAGAAACATGTCAGGAACTAAAAGGTGAACTAAAAGCTGAAATAGAAGCAATAAAAAAGGCACAAAATGAGACAAAGATGGAAACAGAAAACCTGAAGAAAAAAGCTAGAACCACAGATACAAGCATAACAGAGTTCAAGAGATGGAAGGTAGGCTCTCTGAAGTGGAAGACTCAGTAGCTCAAATAGATATATCAGTCAAAGAAAATAGTAAAACTAAAAAAGCCATAACTCAAAATGTTCAGGAAATCTGGGACACCATGAAAAGACCTAATTTGAGAAAAATAGGAATAGAAGAAGGAGAAGAATAACAGCTCAAAGGCACAGATAACGTTTTCAATAAAATCATAGAAGAAAACTTCCCTAACCTGAAGAAGAAAATGCCTATAAAGATACAAGAAGCTTACATAACACCAAATAGATATGATCCCAAAAAAGAAGTCAGCGCACCACAATATAATCAAACCACAAAACATACAGAACAAAGAAAAAATTTTAAGAGCTGCAAAAGAAAAGGGCCAACTCACATATAAAGGCAGACCCATCAGAATAAAGCCTGACTATTCAATGGAAATGATGAAAGCTAGAAGGGCTTGGTCAGAAGTTATACAGACGCTAAAGCAGCATGGCTGCCAAACTAGAATACTATACCCTGCAAAATTATCAATCACCATAGATGGAGTAAACAAGGTATTTCAGGACAAAGTCAGAATCAAAGAATATCTATCTCCCAATCCAGCACTACAGAGAGTATTAGAGGGAAAACTCGAACCTAAGGACCCCAGATACACCCACGAAATCACAAACAATCAATAATTCCACAGAAAAATACCCTAGAAAAATGAAATTACATTGGGAATACTTCTTTGAATATTAAACATTCTCTCTTCTCCACAACTACCCCACCTCAGGCAGGCAGCAGGTGGTCCCAAGGTCCCACTGTCCCAATATTGCTTAGTTCAGCCTCCACTCCTGGCAGATTCAGTTTTCTCCCCCCAACATCAAGACTGAGTCAGGTGTTCCTCTATGGGGAGTGGGATCCAAGGAGTCAGTCCAAGATGTTTCTGATCCCAAGCTGTTCAGTGGTTGTGGTTTGCAGCTTAGGCATGCTTTGCTTTTTTTCTTGTTTGTTTGTTTGTAAGATAAGCAGAGGTTGTACTCACTCATTAGTGGACTATAGAACAAATTTTAAACTATTTTTGCAGTCACATATCTAAGATAGTTCTGTGTGTTATACATACATGAATAAAGCAATCTTTAAAAATTATAATACAGAAAAATAATACATATTATACACTTAAAGTACCATTAATTCTTTACATATGGTACACAGGTCAGCAATAATCTCCACACAAAGTTAACTTCTTTGAATATTAAACATCAGTCTAAGCTATTATGTAAAAATAATTAGCAAAGTTTTGCAAGTGTAAGTATAAAATGGTGAAAGTATTTAAAATGGCTAAAAATATGTGGTCATCTTTTAGGAACTGTACCCTGCTTAGCTTATCTTTATTTTTTAATGTGACAGACACATTACAAGTTACAGTTACTAGAGAACACAATTCTACTGTGGCATTACATAGATACAATTGGCTTGACATATTTCTATGAGTGAATTGCTTATATATTAACTGATGGAGTAGTGCTCACCCAATGGTGGATGGCAGTATTTTTTGGTAATATGGTCCTAGGCTATATAAGAAAACAACACAGAAATGAAATGAAAGAGCTAGCAAGCATTTGTGTTGTGTTTTTGTTTCAGTTCCCTCTCTGACTTACTACACTGGTGGACTAAAATTTATGAGCTAAAGTAAATCATTTATTCTCCTTAGTTACTTTTCTTTACAGTTTTTCATCACAGCAATAGAAGAAAATTGTAACAAAACAGTAGAATGATCACCAAACTTTTTTTTCTGTATACTTTATTATTATTATTATTATTATTATTATTAGTAGTAGTAGTAGTAGTAGTAGTAGTAGTAACAAAGAAGTCACGCTTTCTATCCCTGTATATCATTATTCAAGGTCCCTTCCCCCTCCCGCCACATCAGGTCAGTTTTTCTTCTCCACAACTCCCCAGCCCCTCCCTGGGCAGGCAGCAGACAGTCCCATGGTCCCACTGACCCAATATTGCTTAGTTCAGTCTCCACTCCTGGCAGATCCAGTTTTGTCCACCCTCCCTCAAGACTGAGTCAGGTGTTCCTTTAGGTGGAGTGGGATCCGAAGAGTCAGTCCAGGGTGTTTCTGATCCCAAGCTGTTCAGTGGTTGTGGTTTGCGGCTTGGGCATGCTTGACTTATTTTTTTCGTTTGTTTAGAGACCACTAATGAGTGAGTACATCCCCTGCTTATCTTTCTGAGTTTGTGATACCGCGCTCAGGAGACTATTCTCCAAGTCCATCCATTTGCCTGCAAATTTTAGGATATCATTTTTTCTTACTGCTGAGTGTAGATGTAGCACAGTTTGTTAATCCATTCTTCAGTTGAGGGACATCTAGGTTGTTTCCAGGGTCTTGCTATTACAAATAATGTTGCTATGAACATAGTTGAGCTAATGCCTTTGGAGTATGACTGTGCATCATTAAGGTATACACCCAGAAGTGATCACCAAACTTTTTAAAGACATGTAAATTTACCAGAACAGGAAGAATTTAAAGAGAAAATAATAACAAAGTATTATTTTCAAATTAACAAAATATTTCATACTTACACAGAAAATAGTTTCTAAGTCTGTAAGAATGTAAAAAATGAAGTAGTAAAGATAACTTTGCTGACCTAGAATAAAAATGATTATAAAATCTGAATATGTGGAATAGCTAAGCCAGATTAAAACAGACTCTGATGGAGAGAGCAAGAAAGACAATATTTAGGAAACTTTAACTTAACCATGTACTATTTAAGGGTTTTGATGCGGTGCATACTAAGTGACCATTACATTTGTTTACATACTAATATATAAATACATACATATTATATATATAAGCTTTTATAATGTTCTTATACACATTTACACAAATAGCACACTTATAGTGAATGAAATATTGTGAAAGTCAATTATGTCTAATCTAATATCATAGGATTAAAGTAATCTACTTAGGATAGAAGTTGGCTTTTGTGTTTGACATTATTTACATAAAGTCATTGACTCGTTGAGTACAAAACCATTTCTTGTTAAAAATGAGAACTAAATTCTCAGTTTTCTATAATTCCATGATTTCTGGACAGATGAAAATTTCCTAGACATTGAATGCCATGTGTCTGACTTAAAGCATTATGTTAATCCATCAACTGTCATTTTAGGTTTGAGTTCTTAACATTGGAAATTCAACACAAGAACGTTAAGGTTGCAACAGATGAAAATTACTGTTCTGTTTTAATTTTCAATTAAACTTAAATAAAGTAAAACAAGGTGTAAATTTATCTGGAAAATAAGTTCTTGGAATAATGAACCAGATTGACCCAATACCAAGTAGTTTAGTTTCTGATTTTTGTTCTTAAAGGAGGAACATTATATAATATAATAATAACCTGAATAAATGAGGACTATAGTCACTGTGGAAAACTTATATATATATATATATAGATAGATAGATAGATAGATAGATAGATAGATAGATTTTTAATGTACATCTGCTCTTTATTGCAAGGAACTGTGAACATAAATTAATAACCCTATTTATACCCTGCCACCTGCAATAATAGCACTAAACAAAATTATACAATTTCTTCAAAAATACATTATTCAGACACCATAAAAAGACACAATTATCTATATGTAATCAAAATACTATTTTTCATTTCTATCAAAAATTTTGTAAAGTTTTAATTTTGACTTCACATTATAAAAATAGCATGGAAAAGGAAGTTAAAATACAGCTGAGATCTAAAACAGGAATAAATTTAATACAATAATCATGTTTAATTTAAAATAATCATCAAGCAGTATAGTTGTGCTACAAGAGTTGGTTTCACTGATTTTATTTTTTTGTATTTTTAGGGAACAAAGAGAATTTCTAAGTGGAATGCACATTTTTCAGTCAAAGTCTTGCAAACATTTAATAATCCTATAACTCTAAAAAAGATAAAAACAAAACAAAAGAAAATCAAAAACAAAAAAGGCTGCTTCCAAAGGAGACCATTCCTGGGATTGGTTTTAAGTATCAAGAGACCTTCCCTTTTACTGCTTTCTGATGTGCACTGTAGAAACCTTTTAAAATAAGACAGTGAGTGAAGAAAAGCCCTAAGTAGAGTTGACATACCAAGAAAAATAACTAATGTATTAAATCTCTTATGGACTTTTGAAATCAAAATTCTTGATTTATTTCACTAAATCCTTAAGATCTCCATATTTAAGAATAAACTCACTCATGTTAAATTTTAAAAGGTTAGAATTGGCTTTAATATTTTTTAATTGCCACACATACACACACACACACACACAAACACACACCCCAATGAAATACACAGACTTCAAATAATAGTTATCATATGACTAGTAACATTATATTAGTTACAATAAAAATATTTGTTTACTTCTTTAATGTCAGAGTATCATTTAAAAGGAAAGAAATTCAAATTACACATGAGAGAAAAACATGTACCTTTGATCATGCTTTATTATGTATTTACATTTCAATTTTATATTATCATTTAATTTAATGCAATGATTTTGGACTTATTTCATACTCTATTTTAGATAATTGAAATGGTTTCATTTAATCTTTACTATCAGCTTTACTAGAAGTAAAAGGCAAATGGGAAAAGGTCTCAGTGTGCCCATGTAGATCCATTCCAGTTTGGCTAAAGAAGAAGTCTCATCTTGAATGTTGTCTTTACCTTCCCATTTTGTCGGGGTTTGAAATGAGGAGAAAGGCAGAAAGATAAGCAGGGGATGTACTCACTAATTAGTGGACTCTAACAAAACAAAAAAAGCAAAGCATGCCCAAGCTGCAAACCACAACCACTGAAGAGCTTGCGATCAGAAACACCTTGGACTGACTCCTTGGATCCCACTCCCTCTACAGGAACACCTGACTCAGTCTTAAGGTTGAGGGGAGAAAACTGGATCTGTCAGGAGTGGAGGCTGAACTAAGCAATATTGGGACAGTGGAACCTTGGGACCATGTGCCTCCTGCCTAGGGTGTGGATGGGGAGATGTGGGAAAGTTCATTCATTGTTAAGGTTTTTTTTAATGATAAAAATAAGTAATACTGTGGGGATAGTCAATGGTATCTATGAATTTTTAAATCCATGTACAGAGGTCAAATGCTATATTCATATTTTTATATATAAATTTAGATTTATATACTTATTGTTCACATATCAAGTGAAAGTAAGAGCCCTCTAAAAATGACACTACATTTATTAATGAAATCTTATACTGCTGGGGTGACTTTGTGCATAATGGATCAACACAAAGATACTTCACGTTTTTTCTCTATGTCTTTATTGTTATGGTTTGGTGAAGTTTTTGTTTTGTTTGTTTGTTCGAGTTTTTATTTTCTTTCGATAGAAAGAATTAACCTGAATTCAGGTGAGCAGGGTAGCTGGAGGAATGGGAGGATTTGTAGACTAGAAAGAATATGCTAAAGTATTACATGAAAATTTTCAAATAATACTGATGATGAAAGTACCTATGAGGAAAGCTTCTGGAGTGGACCTGGCCAAAATGAGAGAAAGCTTGTGCTTCCTTCAAGAGAGCTTCAGTGTAGGACTACCAAATGATATTGCAGTCAGACAATCTGCCCCCAAGTCATATATACAGACACTGAGCTCTAGGATTTCAGGTTTCTTAGGCATTCAATCCTACCTTAAGAAGTGGGCAATTATATTATATCATCTTTATTCTAAGCATACTCCCATACTTCTTTAAAACAAGAATTTTATGTTAAGCAATTGTCCTTAGTCTTAAAAAGACTTTCAGTTTCTGAATTGTAAGATTATGGGAAATGTAAAGTTTACTTGAAAGTATCATCATACTGGGTAATGGCCATATGTGCAATTGAGCAAGGACAAGGCATTAATATTGAATCGCTAATATGCTTAAATACATTCCACTCAGCTAGTAGCTCTGTTCTGTAGAAACAAAACAACAATGAGAGTAGGTTTTTTTTTTTTTTTAGGCAAGGCTTCAGTTATAGCTAATTCCCAGTTCAAATTTGATTCCTATCTTTTTCCATGACATGATCAACTGTAAGATCCAGCACATCTTAACCACCATAATTTTCTTGCTATTAAATAATGAGATGAAATAATTTTGTTATACTTTGAGTGACTTATCAGGGATTAGTTTGAAATGACTAACATTAACTAATATAAAATCCCAATAAAAAAGAAAACAAAAGTATGTCTTCCTGGATCTCATGACTTTTGTCTTTTAGAGAACGAAGTACACTTATTTTCCTAATAATGTAAACTTAATCCAGATAAAAAGACCATGAAAACAAAACATCATGCATGGTGATACTAACCATTACTGATAGGCACATAGAAAGTACAAACACTATATTTTTTGTAAACATCATTTGCAAAGATATATTGCATGACTCAATCTCAAAATAGTTTAGATAATACTAAGAGGCATGTGAGTTAAAAATGTGGAATATATAGTTTCAAGCATTTTTAAATATGTTATAAGGTCAGAGGAAATTTAGTGTCAAAATCTGTAGGAAAATAAAACTCCTAAAAGTTATACATGTATATATATTAAATATTCATAGAATTATGTAGACATAATGTATAAAAGCAAAGATAAAAGTTTTACAGTAGTAAATTAAAGTGAAAAGAACATGTTTATTTTCTCATGATTTGAAAACACCTGCTTTAGTTTGGATGGATCAGACTTGACAGCATGAGGCACACTGTAACCTTAAAATTTGTCATTGTTACATAGAAGTTACAGGTTAAAGAATGTCATAATCTTACTTGACTTGTGTCATTTCTGAAATCAATATATCACTGACACAAAATCACTGTCCATAACATTACCTCAAGAACACGATTTTTCACAATGCAATACTTGAACATTTTGTGTTAAAAAGTTAGTGTAGGCAAGTATTCCAATCACTGAATAGAACTAAACTTTTTCATTAACTTCTCTTAGAGATTAATTTATCTTGATTAATTTTGGATATTTGGCTATAACTCATATGGTTATTTTAAGTTAAAGCCAATATGACTTTGAAACAGTAAACAATAGGCAATGGAAATGTTGATGTAGATACAATCTTTTCTTCTCTTTGATATTACTAATACATTATGTAAGAACCATAGGTATACCTTGAAGTTCTACAGAGAATTAGAAGGTGAACTAAGTATGTAGAACTTTGGCTAGCTGAAATATGCACATACTATATTACATTGTATAGCTATATTCAATTACCTTCAGAATTTATTACCTTTAGAAAGGGTAAATTTATTAATGGACACTTTTCAACTACATACATAATATGGGTTATTTGTAAATGTCTTTGAATGGACTAAGTAAAAAACCAGGAAAGCATTATATCCATTTCCAAAATAAGGTCCCTGATGCTAACAACTAAGGTCTGGGTACTTTTTAATTTTGTTATTGCATTTGAATTTTTTCAATAACTTAATTAATTTGACAATAACTGTTAGCATCTACTTCATTTATATTTACTAATAATTCAAGAATAGATAAATGATCCATATTCATTTCCAAAGGAAATTTCAGTCTTCTCATATGTGAAGTGTGTGTGTGTGTGTGTGTGTGTGTGTGTGTGTGTATGTGTGGTGTGTATGTATGAACTGAGAAGGCAATCATACAATAATACCTTAATCCCTATAATAACTTTTTTAGCAAAACTCTGACACAAAACGAAGTCTTCTCATGACACTCTGATAGAAATGGAATCCAAAAATGAAATATATTCAAATTTATACAGAGAAACACAAGTTATATTTTTTATTTTGGGAAAATGAAAAGCATGTCTTACCAAGGACGATATTTTAGAGAGTATAATCTAAATTTAAATGTAAGAACAGGACGTTTCTAGGAAAAAGAGAAGGAATCATATGTGAGTTGTTAAAAATCTTACATAAAACAGAACATCATTTTTAAATTAGGTAAATAGGGTGTGATCAACTTTAAATTCATTAAAAATATAAATTTGTGTAATAAAACAAATTAAATTTTACAATAGAATGGCTTTTTATGATCAAAAGTATTTTCAAACAAATTCACAAATTCTCTTCAAAACTGTAATGCAGGATAGATTCAAACCATACATAATCTTGTTTAAATGATACTAAACATTTGATGGAATGTGTGTTGACTGCAATGAAAAAGTATGAAAAATCTTGTAGTACGCCTTAGTCTGATGTATACAGATGAGATTCTGTTTTGATGTATCTTAGTGTTTGGCCTCTATGCTATCCTAAAGGTGTTCAGACTGTCAACTTCTTGGGAAGTAGACGTGTGAGAAAGTCATGGTGTCTAAGCTACCAGTGAAGAAGGAAAGTGAGAGTTGTGCAGAATTATGTAGAAAACAGACAGCCTTCTAAATAAAGATTTCCCCACACACACATTGTCTTCATGGATAATTTGACTTTGACTTTGGTAAATGATAAAAACTTCATTGTCTTATATGTTGTTTATATCCATTTTTTTTTTTAATTTATTAGGTCTTTTGCCACAAATAACTTTTCAGTGGAACACATTTCATTTTGGATGAGGAATAGATATTTAATTTCATTCAAATAAATTGAGATATATTTTATATTAATTTCAGATATTACAAGGATTTTATTTGTGATTTATCCTAATTAGCAATTAGGCAAATTAACAGCTAATAATTATTTGAGTGATTTCCATCTTTATATTAAATTTCATTTGTTTCCTCCTTTTTGTGTTTTGAGACAGGGTTTGTTTGTATATTTTGTTCTAGCTGTCCTAGAACTCGCTCTTTGTACCACACTGGCCTTGAAGTCAGAGGTCTGCCTGCCTCTGCTTCCTAAGTGCTAGAATTAAAGACATACACCACCATTGTCTTGCTATAAAATTTGTAACAGGTAGGCATAGGTGTGGGTGTAAGGGTTGTGGGTAGGAAATGTGCTATTATAAATGTCTTCTCATGCTTTTGTCTTGCAAGTGTTTAAAGATAAAGAGAAGAATTTTATTTTATGTTTTATTAAAATAAAGTCATATTTTTGTCCATGTATCTTCTTATTTTTGAAATACTTTTGAAATATAAAGTAACCAGTTTCCATATAAATTTCAATTTTATTTTTAAAACTTGTTATTTGCCCATTAAGTATATTCATGTTAATTTAGTTATGGGTGTATTCAAGTATTCCTTTATTAGTCTACTAGATGTTTAGGAAGAACTTCTAGATTCAAAATACTGAAATATTACATATATGCATATCTGTATTCATAATGCTGTTGCTATATATGTTTTTGATGATGATTAATGTAGTTTAGGCCTTGCAACTTTTTCGGCTTGCTACTATCTCAATACTGTCATTAATCAAAACATGGGAAAAGTCAGTGTTAGAGTTCAGCAAATGGGGGCCCATTCTACAGGAAACTTTCCTTGCAGCAAGCAATAAAGAGATCTTACATTTCATGCAAACAGATTGGCCAGAAAAGTGAAGAAAGAACTGCTATAGCCACTGAGAGTTATCCTGTTCCCTGCATCCTTCTGCCACCCTTAAATTATTACAACTCCTACAGAAATTATAAAATTTAGTTACTAATAACTATATGCATTTAATAACTATCAATACAAAAAAAGAGGTTTACAGTCTAAAAGAGACTTAAGAATGAAAATTGGTTTTCCTCAATGGATTCTGACTGGGTATACAAATCACTATTAGGTCAAGTCCCATACCTATCCAACCCAATACATACTCAGTGGTATTTTCATAAGTGTTTGTTGTAGATTTGTTTGCTTGTTTGCTTTGTTTTTGCCACATACTTCTTCATTAGAACATTTTTTCTTTTTGTTTTTCTAAATCTACATGCTTTTTGATTACAGATAGTGGTTTCTGATTCTGTAGTTTTAGAGAACTTCTGTGGGTCCCATTGTTTGTGTCCCAGAATATGTATTTGTTTTTTTATAAATTTTCTTTGGTCATTTGTTTTTCTTTTTTAATTTATAGTATTTAATTATTGTTATTGCTATATTTAGGTACCTGTTTTCTAATGAAAGAAATCAAGAAAAAATGTAGATTTGTTTGGACAGAAATGAGGAAGCCCTAGGAGGAGGTGAGGGGGTAAAATGTAATTAGAATATATTCTTTGAAAAAAATCTATTTCTAATAAAATTATTAAGCCTTCTAGGAAGACTAATATTTTGAGATATACTTAACTGTCCTGATTTAATTACATAATCCTCATGAAGAAATGAAGTTCCAATAAATAAAACTCAATCTTTATTATGTCTTCATTTTTCATTCTTTTCCTTAGAGTTAATATATATTTCAGTTGTTTGCATTGTTCACTAAACCACAATTTTCTTTTAAGACAGACAAAATAAAATATAAATAATCTTAACAAGAAAATTTACAACCTTAGATAAAAATCTAGCCCAGAATACTCCATTAAAATAACAGAAAGAGTCGGGAGAGATTGCTCAGAAGTTAAGAGCACTGACTGTTCTTCCTGACGTCCTGAGTTCAATTCACAGCAACCACATGGTGGCTCATAACATCTATGATGATATCTGGTATCCTCTTCTGTATACTATATACATAATAAGTTAATAAATATTCTTAAAAAACAGAGAAAACTTATTCCTTGATGGTGTTTAAAAACTCAATTTTGCAATACTGATCATTGCATCTTGGCTACAGATTTCCAGTGATCTATATTTATCCATTTTTAAAGGAGGTTAACATTACTTAGTTACTTAGTCTATCTTCAGATCCACTGCACTGATCTTTTGAGGTCACCCTTTAATGTTTATGAAAGAATTTGGTAAGAAGCACTGAGAAAAATTTCAGACATGTTTGCCTCTAAACTGTTCATAAGTAAGTATGTTTCAGATGTATGGAAAAAATATTTTCCTATAAACACATTTCATAAGGAAATTTCTCATGTTGGATAATGACTGACATGGAAATTTATGTCTCATGTATGTAATCTCATCTTATTTAATTTTTAATTAAGAACAATCAGACAACTTCATTAAAATATTTTAGAAAATCATATGTTGGACAAGGAGGTACATTCTGAAAATCAATACTCAGGAGGTGTGTTGTATTCTGAGTTAGAGACTAGCTGAACTGTAATAGTGAAACCTGTTTCAGGGGCAAATAAAATAGTCATTATCAAATCATAAAGCAAAAATTAACCATGTTATTAAACATGTTATTAAAGACAGCCATCAATGTTCTGCATTCACAAATTTATTGCTTCACATTTATTTTGTTTCTTGCTACATAATACAGTTAATGTTGCAAGATGAATTATTATATTTATATACTCAAAGTCCATTTTCTCCGTAATAAGGCAAAAATAACTCAAAGAAAATTGCTGTTTTTGGCTTTTAAGAAATGTAAATAACTGTACAGATTATTTGTAATCCACACATTTGGATTTCGACATGTGATCTATGGATAAGCATGCACTTACAATTTTTATAAAAGGGCTTTTTAGTATAATTTTGTTAGAAATATTTGCTTCCATACTTTATAAATCACAATTTTAACAATAATGGGAACACTTTACTGTCCTCTTAAACATAATTGCAACTGACACAACATGATTAGGCTGACAGTGACAGTCCGAACCTGTCTTGATGTTGGGGTGAGGAAACTGGATCTGCCAGGAGTGGATGCTGAACTGAGCAATATTGGGAGCTTGGGAACTACTGCCCATGCATGGGAGGAGATGGGAAGATATGGAGAAGAGAGAGTGACTGGAGGGGGTGGGAGGGGGAAGAGACCTTGAAGAAGGATATACATGGATAGAAAATGTGACTTTATTCATAACAAAAAAATGAAAGAGAAAAAAGAAGAAAAGATTCTAGAAACAACCTAGTTGCTCAACTGAGGAATGCATTAACAAGCTGTGGTACATCTACACAATGGATTACTACTCAGCAGTAAGAAACAATGATACTCTATAATTTTCAGGCAAATGGTTGGATATGGAGAATATCCTTATGAGTGAGGTTTCATAATCCCAGAAAGATAGGCAGGGGATGTATTCACTCATTAGTGGACTTTAAACAAAAAGCAAAGCATGTCCAAGCTGCAAGTCTGAACAGCTTGGCATCTGAAGCACCTTGAACTGCCATTTTGGAGCCCATTCCCTCCAGAGGAACACTTGAGCCAGTCTTGATGTGAGAATGAGGAAAGTGGATCCACCAGGAGTGGATGCTGAACTTAGTCACCTTGGGACCTTGGGACCTAGTGTTCTCGCTGGAGAGGAGATAAAGTGATGGGGAGAAGAGTGACTTGTAGAGGCAGGAGGGAAAGGGCATTTGAATAAGGGGATACATGGATAAAAAATGAGACTTTATTAATATTAAAAAAATAAAAAAAATCCTCTCACTTATTTTTAAATTTCACACAATGATAAAAAGAATGAATATTTGGATGTTTATGATTCTAGCCAGTCCACTGATTCTTATGCATAAGTTGTTATATTTAGATGTATAGCCAAAATGGATAGTAAATATAAAGCATGTGTCCTGATATTGTATAGGAGGGAAGATATTGCACACACAGAAGCAGAAATGGAGCAAAATGAATACTGATTTTACTTGTGTTTCTTACCAAAACCCAAAGCTTGAAGAAAAAGATTATTCACACCAGGTCTAATTAAACACAGCAAAAATTACTTTTGTATATCTCAGAATCCATATAACTTTAGATTCATCAACAGACTTGAAACTTTGAAGTGCTTTGCATAAATGTAAGTATAGCTTATATCATTACATCATCTACTTTATTTTGTTCTAGTTCTCTCCTCTGATTTTTAGCCACTAAACCAATGGTCCCAAAATGTTCTCCCAGCTCTGAAATCTTCATTTCTTATTTCTTCCCTTGTTCTGACCTATTTTCTTCCATTTTTAGCTTCAACCCAGAACTGAAGCGCTTTGTTAGCTGTTATTCTCAGCAGCAATGGGCAGATTTCCTTTAGAAATGCGTGATTGAAATCACCTATGATAGACTATGCTCTCCTCAGTACGCAGTAATTGGCCCTATTAATTTCTCAGACTTCTTAGACCAAAATGCACCTCCAAGTAAAGAATGGTGAGGTGACAGAGTTAAGCTTTCAGACAGACAGACAAGGACTGGAGAAAATGATAAAGAAAGTATTTTTAGAATTGTTATGTTGTTAAAAATAGATTTTTTTTGTCTTTGATATTCTTATTTATTGATGAGAAAATCTATTTCCTGATGTTTCAAATGTTCAAAGGTATTTTAAAGTACTCTTCCTTAAATGAAAAGAATTGTGTGCTTCTCTTATCTACTGTGAAATATAACATTAATGGGAACATAAATAGCAGTATTGGGTGGAATGGTACATATCTCTCAAAGCCCATGTGTACATTTCAGTCTTTACAATGAACAGAAAAGTCAGTTATAGTGTTTACAACACAAAATGAGTATTGACTACCAGTTTCTCTCATATTCCTGTTACTAACACTTACTAACATTGTAAAAGGATTATAAAGCAGATCTTCTAATTTGTTGAAGATGAAATGAAAACAAATTTCTATAGCTCTAAATATCATTTTCAATGTCATATATACAATTAAAAGTTACCATGTTTGTAATACAATGTAAATTTTAAAATTTATTCTTTTAAACCCATATCAAGATGACTTATATTATTATTTTACTAAGATAAGACACAAATTTTGTGTTGTGCTCAAATTTCCAAAGAGACTATCGAAGACCAGAGAAGTCCAGAATGCAACAGCAAACAAGGTTTATTAGCAAGCAGTATAATATAAGCCAAGGCAGGGAACCCAGTCCAGCTCTTGCCATAGCAAGATCAGGAGGTATCTCCTGAGGGGAGCTTAACAGCCAATTTTAAAGGGAAAAAATCATGATTTGGGGTTACTCTAGTGCAAGGTTGTTTACTGACAGCTAATCTGGGGAATTTGCCTAGGAATGATGTTAGTGTTTTTTGACTAGAGCATTTAGTGGTCAGGTAGCAGAGTGAGAGTGGTATGGATTTTGTAGTCGGAACTTAGGTCATGCTGCCCCTCTGTGAACAGCAGTTTCTAGCAATAGTCTCTGGGAACTGGGTGAGGCACTCTTTCTCAGGGCTTTGTCTGCTTTAATTCTGCATAGTTCTCTAAAATGACATTTCTTGAGCTAAGTTTACTCTATTTGGTTATCTGTTAGATATTTATATTGAAATGTTATATCAGAAGTAATTTTCATAAAATACATGGGAGGGATTTTGTTCTGCTTTTAAATACATGAGACAAAATCCCTCTCAGAGAATTTATATGGAAGTTTAGCCATAGCTGTGAGTAACCAGAGTTTAATGGAAGGTACACAGGTCAGTGCTCTCATGTCTATGCTGAGTTCCATGATTCACTCCAGCTTTATTAACCCAACGGGAAAACTGAATTAGGAAAAGCTTTGTTAAATTCAGATGACTCACAGGAAATTTTTTTTTCAGTTGAGTTAAAAATCCTTATAATAAAGAATTTCTATACTTAAAGGACATCCATGTATGACTCAAGGAATATAATATTTATTTTAAAATGGTAAAGTATAATATGATAGTGTTGACACACAGAATGTTAGTGCTTATTTAACATTATCAGTGGAATATTAAAAGCATAATTAAATTCACAATCTTTTGAAAGAACAAGTAGAAGAGAAAGAAGAATCTAAAGTAACTATTGATGTCTCATATTTAAAACATTTTTAAAAACACATAATTATGAAAGTAAGTCAAATGATTATCTTATAACACAAAGTTTTTCTAATGAGACATAGGCCAAATAGTATGAAATTAATATAAGTGTCTGATTTATTTCTTTGGGAGACAAAATCCACCATGGGCAAGGTCAAAATTTCTGGCCCAAACAGGTCCAGAAATGTTTTACAACAGATGGCATCCCAATGTGGGCCAAACATCCACATAAAGCCTAAGAAAGTTTAAAAAGCTTCACTGAAACAGATCCAAAAGTAGCTTTCTGAATTGCATATCTGAATTGATTTATGGTTCATAAATGGCGAGGTGTTCAGGCTGGAATTTAAAAATGGCCCACATGTTCACAGCAGGCAACTTAAACCTGTTCGTCTCATGGAAGACTTGGTATAAACAACAAACTGCATGTGACTGATTTATGGTTTTTGCTTATACTGAACAGAAAGGAAACAGAGTCAAAAATGGTTTTTCTGGTAGCAGCACTTCCTGAGTCCACTCTGTTTGCTGGCAGCAAGTAGACATGCAGTAAGCTCCTTTGACATATTGAAAAGCTGCCTAAAGGGGCAGAGTCAGCAATCACAGTGATACTAACATTTTAAAATCTCTTCTGGTTTGAAATAATTAAGAATTCTGAATAAAACAGATTTAGACTCACAAAACCTCTAAACAGGGTACAATATGTGTAAAATACACATAGTCATCAAAGAGAAGGAAAAAAAGGATAAAGAAAGCCTTTAAAAAAGAGAAATAGGAATAAAAATAAAAAGGCCACATAAAGATGGAAGATAAACAAAGAGTCTGGATTGTGATTATTGTATTTTCTTTTATTTTTATTTTTTTACTTTTGATGAGCTAACTGCAGAGGAACAGTTGATTGCTAAGGCTGCTAAGTTAGACAAACATATTTAAAGGATATCTTGACTTTGAAATCTGTTTATAGGAATGTGTTGCTTGGGAGGGGAGTTTCTATTTTTGCCTCTGCAGAGGATCGGGGCCTGTGAATTTGTTCCAGGTAAATGTGGTTTCATTTGCCAAGGCCACCTGGGGATTCTTTGATGGGAAGATCAGCTTCCAGGGTGCCAGTGCCGGTTGAGATGATCCAGCCTTGAGACACTGTGAGATTGCCAGCATCCCTTAGTCATCAGGAAGTAGAAATAGATAGAAGACTGTGTCCAATTTCCATAAAATATTGTTTGTTAATGTTTATTTTGATTGTAGATGGTTAATGGTCTTAGTCAATCTCTTTCAAAAAAGAAGGGGGATATGGTGAGGGAATGATTAGAAAAACAAGATGGATTTTGGCTTACTGATGCAGACTTGAGGTCAATTATTGTTATGCTGTATGTATTTTTCTACTCTTGATCAAGGTATAATGCTTATGTAACTCATTTAGAATTTTAATGTGTAATCGGGAGGTGCAAATTGATAGTCATCTATGATAACCAAGTTTATAGTCATGTTAGTTGGGTTTTTATAGGTATGCAAAGATATATTTCAATTGAATGGGTGGTCTTCAAATATTACAAAGACATGCAGAATATGACATTTAAAATATTTTAGGAGCTTAGAATTTTCTGGACATTGAGACAGTTCTACTCCTGGCAGCACCAATATATTTCAGGAAAATGATGGGCATTGAAAAAATTTCATCTGGAATTTACTTTGTGGCAACAGTTTGCCACTAGGCAAGAAACTGTTCTGGTATTAACTGCTTGATAGTATGCTGTATAAACTGGACATGCAGGTTCCATGGGAAAGTGACCTCTGAACTTTGGCAGAACAGGTCAAGATGGTCCATTGTGTTCCTGCTTTGCAGAAAAAAATTGCCAGGCATCCTTCTAGACACAAGGAGAAGTGATTGACTGTTGTGCCAGATTTCCTGCATCACTGAAATACCTTTCAGTGTCAGAGACCTTGGGCTTATTGCTGAAGATGATGCCCCAACATTGCAGTTGAACTATGCCAGGCAGACAGGTGTCATCTCTGTCATTTTCTAGACTTTGGAGGTTTCTTGCACTTCCTGTTTATTTGGGTGATGTTGTATCCTTCTGTGGTCTTTGATGTAGTTGAAAATTTAAGAACTATAGGTATAGTTTTTCTTGGTTATTTTAGAGGGTATATGTGAAACTTTAGACTCACAGGGATAGGGAAGATAATGGAATATTTTTTGTAAGTTTGTTAATTACACATAGACTAGATATTGTAACTGTAATTTTTGCTTGATAGCTATTCTGTTGTATGTAATTTTGCTATATGGAAATTGATTAGATAGAAAAAAGGAAGTGTGGAGGAAATGTCTTCCTATGCTGTAAATAAAGTAACTGGTTTGGCCTATTTGGAGCACTATAGAAGTGGGTGGAGGATCAGAGGATAGAGAGGTAGAAGGAGGGCTAGTGTTGAACTCTGCATAGAGATTCCAAGTTTTCTGTGCATATAACAATGTAACATCTAAGTTTCAAAGGAAGTTCTAGAATGTTGTAGATGCCAAGACCATGGCTCCTGAAAATAACTAGACATGAAATTTCTTGATTGCATTTGGCTGGATATCACCAGCATTTCAATAACATTAGATACTATTATTAGAATAATATATGTCCTTGAATTTTTATTGCTGTGAAGTGACAACATGGCCACAGCAACTTATAAATAAAACATTTAACCAAGGGGGCTCCCTCACTGTTTCAGATATTCAGTCCATTATCATCATGACAGAGAGCCTAGTGTTATTTAGGCAGACATGGGGCTGGAGACAGATCTGAGAGTTCCACATCTTTCAGGCTTCAAAAAGTTAATTGACAGTCACACTGAGAAAAGCTTGATCAAAAGACATCTCAAAACTCACCCCTTCACCCCTACAATGACATACTCCTTCCAACAAGGCAATATTCACAAATAGTGTAACTCCCTTTGCAGGCCATTTTCTTTCAAACAACAATATTCTTCTCCCTAAGACCGAATGGCTTATTTTTATATCATAATGCAAGGAACACATTTAGTCCAATTTCTAAAATCTCAATTGTCTATAAAACTTGAAACTTTTTTTGTTTCAAGTCCAAAGTCTCTCTTGAGATTATTTGGCAATTTTTTAGCTCTAATCCTCCTGTAAACATCAAAATGAAAGAGCAGTTTACATAATTCCAGCATGTAATTGAACAGGATATACTTTTCCATTCCAAAATGCAAGGAAGGTAACAAATCAAGGAAATACTGCGTAAATTCAAGGCTGAAAACCAATAGGCAAACTCCAAACTCTATCTCTATGTCCTATGTCAATACAGTCTTAAGATATCCAACTCTGTGATGCTTTCTTTTTCCAACACACTTCTTTTTCTTTGGCTATTTCCACTCTCTGTTAGCAGCTTTACTAACCAAGTATCCCACAACTCTGGCATCTATAACATCTTTCATTTGCCAAGGCAATCCAGGGATCAACTTCACAACTTCAGCAATGGCCTGTCTATATTGCTAACTACAGGCATCCTTGACACATACCTGTCTCCATAGTTTGTTTTATGCATGGAGGCAAATTCTACAACTCTTTTCTTCTATCCTTAACTCTAAAGGCAGAACTATATGACTATAGCTGAAAAAATTCTATTGCTTAGTGCAGTTGGGATATAGACCCCCTCATTCAACTACATCTTCAGTTTTTGGTCCGCCCCTGCCTAAGCTTGGCTATTCTGAAACTTTCTGTGAAGTCCAGGCTGACCTCAAATTCAGAGATCAACCAGCCTCTGCATTGCTCAAATTAAGGGTATGATATACTATAACTACCTCTAAGCTTTTCTTTAGCTCCTTCCTGTAGCTGTTGACTTTTCTCAGCATGTAATAAGAAAAGCATAAGTCAATATTATTTTTCTCTTTTTCATTTTTTTATTATGAATAGAGCCATTTTTTTTACCTGTGTAAACCCTTGTTCAAGCTCCCTTTCCCCTCCCACCCCTTTCAGTCATTCTCTCTTCTCCACATCACTTTATCTCTTCCCCAACAAGGGCAGGAGATCCTAAGGTCCCAATGTGGCTTAGTTGAGCCTCCATTCCTGGCAGATTTGCTTTCCTCACCCCAACATCAAGACTGGGTCAGGTGTTCTTCTGGAGGGCATGGGATCCAAGGAGCTGGTCCAAGGTGTTTCAGATTCCAAGCTGTTCAGTTTTTGTGGTTTGCACCTTGGACATGCTTTGCTTACTGAAACATGTAAATGTTATCTTGATGCTTTTGCTATAGTGTGTCTGTTAGAAATAAGATTCTTTTTAATGAATAGTATTACATGTGGGCATAAGTAACAGCAAGTACTGGTTTTTAGAATCCAACTTAGAGTCTTTCATAATGAGAGAAAATTAGAAGAATCAAAAAGGTAATGAAATGTTTAGCATATATATGATCAATTATCTAAATATCCTAATTTTTGTGTTTCTATTTTCCGAATATATCATTTGTATGATAATCTCAGTTATCTATCATTATTATTATTATCATTATCATTATTATTACTAATGTCACCGGTTATTTCCAGCATATTATCCTTTCCCTCACTCTTACTTATTTTTTTCTCAAATACTATATCCTGACCAGAGTTTTTCTCTCCCTTATTTCTCCTAGTCCCTCTCCTCTACCACTCCTCTCCTGCTACCTCTTCTCTTCCCCAGATTCACTCCTTCTTCATTCCCCTTCATAAAAGGACATGTCTTCCAGGTATATTAATCAGCACTGACATATCAAGTTGCAATAATACTAGGAACATGCGCTCAAATGAAAGCTGGATAAGGCAACTTAGTAGGAAGAAATGAATCCCTAAGGCAGGCAATATAGCCAGAAACAGTCCTTGTTCTATGTATTAGGAGTTTCCCCCAATCATACAATCATAACATATATGTAGAGGATCCAGATCAGATTCATACAGACTTCCAGACTATTGGTTCATCCTTTCTGTGCTCCTATGAGCCATGGTTATATGTTCCTATGGGATTTCTTGTGCAGTCCTTGACCATTCTGGCTCCTAAAATTGTTAGCCTCAAGCTGACCCCACACTTACTTTTAGTTTGATGATAACCTTGAAATTTTGAACTTTCCACTTTTACCTAAGTTATTTAATTTTTAAATTAAGAATTATGAAAATTTAAAGAATATAATACAAAAGAGATTTACTTAGATTCTGTCATTGATAGGTCTTTAAGTGACATATATTATCTGATAAATCAATGACAGCTTATTTGAAAATTGGTCATAATCAATGTTGGCTTTAAGATTTTAAGTACAAAGAAGGAATACAATTAAAACATTACAGAATAAAATGTGTAATGAAAAATCAAGGAAAATTTCAAATATTATGTATCTGTAGATTTTATTGGCTATTACATGTAAGAAGATCGGACAGAGTTCTCTATTGGTGAAGTAAAACTAATACACAGTTAAAAACAGAGAGACAACATGTTACAAGTTCAGAATTAAAGTGATAATAAAGAATGAGTCCTTTCAAATATATCATATGCTGTTTGAATATATCACAGATATACACACTATGTTAACAAAAGTTAATCACATCTTGGACTTTAATAAGCATAATAAAATTTGTAATCAGCATACAAACTCTAATGCAATTTTTTTCAGTTAAAAGAGATAAATTTATAGTTATTTCACTAAACTCTGCAGGGTTCTGAAACAAAAGAACTTATTGTATTTAATATGTTTCCCATAAAATTGTCTCAGAAGTATTCATTTCATGCTTGACACAACTTTTCATGAGCTTTATGATTTTATATCTGTGATTTAAAATAGGCTAGTTTTGTTGGATGATAAACTCTCAAATTGCAGAGATTTTAATATTGAAAGAATTTTGTTTCAAATATAGAAAATGTTTCTAGCTTCAACATTAAAAAAAGACATGAACCCTGAAGTGAGTTCATTTTATCAGTAACAAAGTAGCTATAATAGTTCTATATTTATTTGGAAGAATAAAACATAGCTATTAGTTTTCCCCTTTTTGAAGAGGGGACAGGTGTTGTCTCTAATATGTGAAGAAACATCCAGACAACAAAAATAATAATAAAACGATGTTCTTACACCTCTTCCTTAAATTGAAAACAAAAATAAAATGTTGGTTGGGGAAATTTTAACATGCACAGACAATGGCAATTTAAAGTCAGATGTTGTTCTTTTTTTTTTTTTTAAAGTATACTGTTTAAATGTTACGGATGATGTAATTGTTATACAACCATTGATAATTTTATTGTAGATAATAAATAACACTTGTTTTTTGGAGTTGGCATTTATGAGATGTTAGACATTTTATAAAAAAAAAATAAGGCACATGAATAACTACCAATAAAATTTGTTTAAGAAAGCTAGGTGATGCTGGTTAACATAAAGAATAATAGTCAGTACTATATTAAAGATTAATTACATGTTCTTAATGTCTGAAAACAAAGCTGATACTTAATAAAAGCTTTGCCATTTCTCATCATGCACTTTATTTTTCAACTTATAAATAGACGACTATAAAGTCTTCTACTTATAAAAATTCAGCTGTTCTAGTTAGCAATGATAATCAACATGAACAAAGCTATTTCCATCTTGCTTGGACCTTTTAAGTGCTATCAACTATGTTCCTTACTACTGAGCAAGATTCTATGAATAATGAATGTATTACGGCAATTTGGACTTATAAATGTCCTATGATAAAAGTTATTATTAGGCACTAAAAATTTCAAAGTTTTGTTGTATACTGGAGATAACAGTGATAACACTGCATTCTTGTTGTTTCTGAGAACATACCAAATATTTGAAAAAATATATTGTGAGAAAATTTTGAGGTAGTGCTTATTTATTATTGGTCAAGACTGGGTCTATGGTTTTCTTTACTCCACAGTTATATATTATGAGTTGAAAGTTTGCAGAAGAAAGAGAAATTTATCTAAATACATATTCTCTTATAGTTTAGGGATGTTAGTTGATTGTGGTAGCATCTTCTGGATTATATTCCCCTATCAGGAGGCAAGAACTAGAGCTACTGCACAAGAAATTATTCACAGATATTGTGAAAAACACATCTTTCTAATAAAAATAATACATTTATAACAACTGTGATGAACTAAATGTAAAAGACCTTTTGGGTGGCACTAAAACATAGGACTTTGTAGGCCCCATCATACACTTATGAAGGAGAGAGACACCGTCTTAGCCAAAATGCTTTAAAAACAAAATGGTGTCTCTATGTCCAAACAGCTGAAAGAACAAAAATGAATAAAAGTTCCGCAGATGTAAGTTAATCATGTGTCTGTTCCAGTGTCTTTAAGCCTTGTTTTCTAAAATTAATGGTGCCATTTGGCTTTTCCTTGTCTTAAAGTGTTAGAAATAGAACTTGGGCCATAGGAAGAAAGACTGAAAGTTTGCCCTGGCAAAAAGTGCTCTTTATTGTGGTCAAGGTTTTCACAAATATAAAATAGAATAATCATAATAAGCACTGCTTGTCATGTAAATACAAGATATTCACTGTTAAAGAGGTGCAAAGCTAACCACAGTGCTGTGTGAGTTATCAGGCAGGATTGAATGCATTGGAACTTAGAAGTATTGTGGAAAGTATTTCACTAGTCCTTGGCCGTCTTGTTATTTCATTCACATAAAAACATATTCACAATCAAAATTTTGCTTCTATTTAATTGTGTTTTAGATAATTAAAAATATTTTTTATTTTCAAATATAAACAATGCTTTTTCCATAAGTTTTCTGAGAGTAAATATGAACCAGAAATGTATTTGCTTTTAATTCTTTACAAAATCACACATACTTAAAATATATGTAAGTCAAATCCACTCCTCACTATTTCATCACAGTTTTCCTGGGAACCTCCCATCCTACCCCACAACACTTCATTTCTAAATTTCATGTTCTGTGTTCTGCTTCAAGTCCAGGTAATTCATCTGATGTGCATTTGACCTTTGGGTCACCTACCTATTCACGTGTGTATAATCACCTGTGGCAAATAGGAAACTTCCTCAGCAATCAACTGTCACTAAGTGACTAGGGGTTGAGAATCATTGACAGCTAAAATTTTTAATTGGCTTGAGTTTGGGCAGGTCTTTTGGAAGTAATCACAGTTTGCTATGCACTTACATGTATAACAACCATGGTATATCCTCAGGTCAGCATTTCAGAGCATTCCTCCTCATCCTCTAGCTCAAAGATAGTATAGTAGTGTGAAAAAAAAGCAAACAAAAAACAACCAAACAAAAACAAAAATAATTGGACAATGTTCTGATTAAAATTCAGATTACCATGTACTATGTTCAGTTGGAAAATTATGTTTTAATGAAGCTGTGTTTATTTTCCATCAAAGGCATAATTAACTGCTGAGTTTTAAAAGTTTATATGGTGAAGTTGTTTGCATTCTAAGAGAAGTGGCCATTTTTTTGTTCTAGTCTAACATTGTTTCTTATGTGCTATGTATATAATCAGAAACTTGTCAATAGATAATATATTTTATTTTGCCAAAGCAGTCTCTTAGGTGGCACTCCAAAAATTACTAATGTCACACATGGATGTTTCATTGTCACAAACCAAACTTAATTCTATTTTCAGATATTTAATTTTATTGTATAATCGTGTTGTGAAGTGGTAAATATTTTGATGGTTAAGATTGAAAACTTCATGGTATATAAAATTACCTACGAAAAACCTACAGAGGTTGTCTTTGAAGGTGCCTTAGTAGACAGCTCCTGACAATGGGTAGCTCAGCTATAAACATATTCAAAGAGGAAAGAATAAACATGGATGCACCCATTTGCTTTCTGAGAAAGTATGTATATTTCAGGCTCTGCTATCCTCTAGTGTTAACAAATACATCCCTTTTAGCCTTCCATTATGAACTAAACACCAGTAAAATTGCCACGGTCTTTCCTAATTTCAGAAATTTATTGTGAGAACCAAGGCCTCCACATGTTTTTATTGAACAGCTTCCTGTTTTGCTGCTTCTTCCACAATTAAATTATTATTGGACCATCAAGCCTGTCTAACAAACTTGTTTTATTGTACACACAAACATTTTCTATTGACTATGTTCTTTAAGTAAACTCTTCATAATACAGGCACTATTAGACTTTAAGTGATTATTTTTTTCTTGATATATTATACTTTGTAAATATTCTAATTATATTAATAACATTGCAATATTGTACTAAGCCAATTGGAGTGGGTGGCCCATATTCCTTCAGTCTAGTTGCTCTGTTTCCATTCATGGAATACAAGATCCCTGTTAGCTCTGCTGGTGATATATAATACAAGTGATCTTTATTGATCTAAGCAAACATTTAATCTCCTTTATCCATACTATCTATTTTTTATATGTTTGGACTTTAGGGTTTGGTGACAAGACCTTACATCATTTGTCACTTACAAGCTTTGGCTTGCTTTCTTTCTTCTTCTACTACTTCTACTTTTCTAGTTTTTATTACCCTTTTCTTATTTCTTTATTGAAAATAAATGTTTTCATGCATATATTCTTAAAACAATTCTCTTTACCTTACACTAAAGTGATTCCCTCCACTTTTCTTATCATTTTCTGTTTCCCTCAGAAAATAAATACATGAATAATAATAAAATAAAAATAAAAAGATATAAACCAAATAGAACAAAACAAACAACAAGCAAACAGAATAAAAAAGGCAAAAGAAGCATGAGATACACATGTAGACCCACAGAAACACATGTTTGTAAGCTCAGGATTTCCCTAAAATTATAAATACTGAAGCCATATTATTTATGCAAAGGATATGTAGGAAAAACTGCACTGTCAATATTTTATTGGACAAAGAACTTCCTTAACCTATTTCTTATTATCTTTTTTTACTTTCTGTTATTCAAATATTGCTATAGCTTTATTCTGCTACATAACTTGAACTGGTAACTTAGTATTTGTGAACTACCTGCTGATCATATTGATAGGTTTAAAGATACAAGTTGCACTTTAAACAAATAAAAAATTGCTAATAGTGATTTAACATCTGAGAAGGTTCTGCAGAACTCGGTTGAAATCATATATTGTATGATAATCCCTAGTTCACTCTGACTGTTCCATTGGGATATTATAAAAATGCTGTGATCAAAAACAGTCTTTCTTATTGTTTTGACTGGCATATGTAATTTTTCTTTAAAACAGTATATTGGACTGTGGCAAACTCTTAAATTATGATCTCTGATGTTTAAAAAACAATGACAATCATATACCCAAAGTTATAGGTTTTTTTTCTGTATTTCTAGACTCCATATATACAATCAATAAAGAGAACTAAAATGAGAATAAAAATTCCTTTCTTTTTAAGAGACATTATATACAGGCAATGTCTTATTTAAAGTCCATGAGGTTTGTGTAATATGAGTTTTTGGCCCGGTCTTTTTACAGCCTACCTATGTGGTTCAGACCCTTTCATAACCCCACTACCACTTAGCCCCAAATAATCACACAGAAGCTTACATATTTTTATGCCGATCTGCCGATGGCTCAGACATATAACTTACTAACTCTTAATTCTTAAACTAACCTATGATTTGCCAAGTGGAAGGTACCTTTTTTCAGAGCAACATTCTGGACTTTTTATCCTCTCTTATCTTACTCTTTCTAGAGTTTACTCAGTCTGGTAGTTTGTCCGAACACTTCCAGTCTGCCTCCTGACCAATCAGTGTTTTATTAAACCAGTAAGAAAGACAAATATTTACAATGTACCAAAATATAATCCCATGGCAATTGTGAAGACATCTCACTACCCTGTATAGTTAGTCTAACATATTTTTAAAGGAAATACTTAGCACCTTTGAAAGATAAACTACAATGTATAACTGAAAAAAATGTATTTATAAACTCAAGCTTTCTGGTTCTATGAGATGTAAGCATCACATATATTCTATGTATGTCTTGCTATAGTCTTCTATAGTATGAAGCAGCAATGATACAGAGAAATTGACATCTCTGAGAATGCAACACACTGTACTTGACGCCACCATTTTTCCTCATTATATTTATTTGTCTGGAAGTCTTTTTATACCTAATTAATTTTATTTACTCAGTAATTGTCCAAATATGAAAAAAGTGAATAGCCATGTTATATTCTTATATAGTAAATTAGCTGAATAGATACATTTAAAGAAGAAATTTATTTCTTTTATAGTCCAGGACAATGATGAAAGGTCATATCTGGAAATGATTTTTTACCTGCTGGAGTTTAGAGATATTATAGGATGCTAAACTACACGACACATGGGAGTAGCTGAAATAAATCTATCAACTTGGTCTTACCACTCAAAAAACACATATTAGATTTCAAGATCAATACAGAGACTAAAAACCAATTTTTACCACTGTATTTACATTTTATATTTATGCTAAACAATGGAGTCTTTAAAAAGAGCCAACCAAACTATGTCTTTCAAATGCATGGAACCATAAATATAAACAGATTTGCACTTAAAGGCTGATATTCCTTGTGACTTATCCTTGTGGCATTCGTTAATAAAAAGATGTCAGACTAAGCAATATTGGGGCAGTGGGTCCATGGGACTGCCTGCAGCCTGCCCAGGGATGGGATGGGGATTTGTGGAGAAGAAAGAATGCCCTGATGTGGTGGGAGGGGGTAAAGACCTTGAATAAGGATATACAAGGTTAGAAAGTGTGACTTCTTTGTTCATAATAATAATAATAATAAAAAAGAAAAAAAAGAAGTCATATAATAAGAAAGCAAAAGAGGTGTCAATTTAAGCACAGTAGTATTTAGACAGATATTCCTTGAGAGTGGAGAATATACTCTCCATTCTGTTTCTCCATCTGACTTCATATGCTTTCCAAGGAAGCCAAGGAATGCAGACAGTACCTAGAAATAAGCACAATGAGGAAACTAATTCTTCTTTTGAAAATCTCAGAAAAAGTAAGTTATGATTTTGGCATTTTCAACTTTAACTTAATCACTTAAATAGTTATTTCATTGGGAGCAAATTTTCTTTTATTATACATATAGTTATTATTTGGTGATTTTACATCGTGCACCCCATCAAACTACATTATCAGTCCTCTCAGATTCATACCCACTCTTATGATCTCCTCTTTTACAAAAATGTCCATTCATGCTCCTTATTTACTTACTAGAGCATAATTAAACTCCTTGTGGCCAAACTTTTAAAGAAAATACCCACACCCCTGCCAGAGGCCATCAATGCAGAAGTGAGGCACTGAATCAATTAGCTATGTTCTAGCCTTGAGTTCTTGTGTACAATGACATTTCTCTCTTATTTTATTTTATTTTTTTAAAGTCCACTATTGAGCGAGTACATCCCCTGCTACTCTTCTAGTGTTTCTGATACCTCATTCAAGAGGATATTCTCCAAATCCATTCATTTGTCTGCAAATTTTAGAGTACCATTTTTTCTTACTGCTAAGTAGTACTCCATTGTGTAGATGTACCACAGTTTGTTAATTCATTCTTCAGTTTAGGTCCAACTAGGTTGTGTCCAAGTTCTTGCTATTATGAATAATGCTGCTATGAACATAGATGAGCAAATGGTTTTGGGGTGTGAATATGTGTCTTAGGGGTATATGTCTAAAAGTGGTATTGCTGGATCCTTAGAGACATTGATTCCCAGTTCTCTGAGAAACTGCCATACTGCATTCCAGTGTGGCTGAACAAGTTTATACTCCCACCAACAATGGAGGAGCATTCCCCTTGCTCCCCATCCTCTCCAGCCTAGCCTGTCATCTGTGTTTTTAATCTTAGCCATTCGGACAGGTGTAAGGTAGTATCTCAAAGCTGTTTGGATTTGCATTTCTCTGATGGCTAAAGATATTGAGCACTTTTTTATATACCTTTCATTCATTTGCAATTCTGCTGAGAATTCTCTTTTTAGCTCTCAACACCATTTTTTAATTGAGTTATTAAGGGTTTTGGGCTCTAGTTTCTTGTGTTCTCTCTATATTTTAGCAATTATTCCTCTGTCACTTGTAGGATTGGTAAAAATCATTTTTCCAATGTGTAGGCTGTTGTTTTGTCTTATTAACTGTGTCCTTGGCCTTACAGAAGCTTCTCAGTTTCAGGTGGCCCCAATTATTGATTGTTGTTCTTAGTGTCTATGCTATTGGGCAATTTTTCTAAACATGTAGTTATTTACAATAATAGATGATAAAAGATAATGAAAATAATTTTGATTCAAATGATGTCAACACACAAATCTGTATTTATATATAACCCAAATACAATTCTAACTTCACATTACTAAAAAAATAAGTAAATAATCTGCCCCCAAACCCCAACAACAACAACAATAAAACAAACACTCTACATTAAGAACATACTTCTTGATGGAAATAAAAATGCAGATGTCAAAGTTCTCTTCACTCATAATGATGAGGATGTAGGAGGAAAAAGCTTTGAAAAGGTGATAAGGTCTATAAAAGTGAAAGGTGTGTGTACCAGTATTGGTCATATGAAGGAGTTTCAGTGAGCTCCTGTGCTTTTCTGCTGGATGAGGATCCTATAGGACAACCAATGATAAATAAAAAGCAAGTCCCCTCAGATTATTAATCTAAGAATTTTTCATTTGGAGAAGTAAATTCCACAACTATGAGAAATAAATTTATTTTCTCATTAGTCATTCAGTTTGTGTTCTACTGTAGCTGCCCAAATCAATTAAATATTATTTCACAAATGATACATTGAAAGAAACATGTCTCTTGTGGTTTATTACTAGAATAACACATAGTTTACATTTACATTAGAGAAGTAATAATATTATATACACCTTACTTGCAATACATCCCTAAAAAGAGAACCAGAAATCAGAATGAGATAAAATAGATTTCTGGAAGTCATCACAGATTTTGAAAAATTATAACCTATAAATTAAAAGTTTTAAAGATAACTCATAATCATATAAAGTCAATTTGTTTTAGATATAAAGGGAGCTAGTGTTTTTACTTCAAATATATTTCAAGACTATTGTTGTTTTGGAATTAGATTTCTAAAGTTTGATTAGAATGTTTGCACATGCAGTAAGAGAGATCGGAGAAGAGGAAAAGCTAGAGGGAGAGAATCGATCTCATATACCAGCTAGCTGGGATGTATCTTCTAGTGACTGAATACTTGCCTGTTACTTCCAAGCCCTGTACTCAATATCTAGACCTAGAAAAATTAAAACACCCATTTGATTAAGATTTTCAATGACTTAATCTTTTAATCTTTATTAAAGATGTTATTTTATTTTATATCTAAAATGGGAATTGCAACAGAACTGACTAAAATCATTGGTCCTGAGGGTGAACAAAAAAAAAATACATTCTTCACTTCTGTTATATACACTGTTATTTTCTGTTGAAAATTTAACGTTATCTAAACAGTTTTGTTAACAGACAGAAAGCCTTAGGCAAATCTATGACAAAAGAAAATACTTTTTTCAGCCTCCTACTCTTCCCTATTCTTGTTCTTACTTAACATGTTTTATTCTTAGTCTCTCACTCAAAATAGTCCAAAGGTGAACCTCAGTCCTACATTATAATGCTTCCTCCAGTCCTGTTTTCTTGAAATAAATCCGCTATATTCAAACTTCTCACTCTTCAAGTTTGATTCCAATCTGGCTAACCTAACTTCTCATTTCCTCTACAACATCTGATCTGCAAACCAATTAGTTAAAAATACCACTGGTAACATGTGCCTTAAACATTAACAACACCACAATTATTTAAGTACAGGAATTCATTGAGGTCTATTTTTAATTCACACAGATGTATAAACATTTCATATACATGTTTCCTCTTTGAATTTTCTTTTTATCATAAAACATTATTTTTCATCATAACAAGAACATAAAATTTGATTCAGGTCCCAAACTCATAAAACAACCTCAAGAGCACGAACAGTATAGTTGAGTATAAAATAAAATTAAAAGTGAATTATATATCATTTCACAGTCTGATAGTTTCATATATTTTATATGAAAATGTAATTAAGATAGAAACATTAATATTAAATAACATAAAATTGTAGTTTTAGACCTTTTAGAAAATACTTTACCATGATAACTAATGTAAATTCCTTACATATGTTGGGTTTGTTGAGATAGTAACTTGAATATTTTTCTTCTCTGAGTGGAATAAATGATAAGTGGAAACAGTAGTCAGCCACTAATAAAGATTTAGAATATTTCACAAAATCATAAATATTAGAGGGACAACAAAAAAAACAAAATTAAAAGCTACATCACCTAGGACTTTTTTCAAAATAAAAATGCAACATCAGAGGTCACAAATGAAAACACCTCCTAAATAATGGGTCACTCTTTACATCATAATAGATAATACTGCCAATGACTTGTTAAAAATTATATGTATTTGTATTAACTTGTTAGGTTTAATGAATTGGAAACTAATACAATAGAATAGTCAGAGAAGAATAGCTCTTATACTTTTTTGAAAGTTGGATGATGAGATATTTCTGAATGGAAATGTTTATATGAAATGCTTCTTAAAAATACTAATCTTTAACTGATTTATTACAAACCCAAATTACTATCTTATTCTAATCTCCAGCTGATAATTGCAATCATTTATCATAAAGCACTCCAGGTATTTTATTAATGAATATGTTTTAAACACATTTCTACTTACTATATACTGGAAATTAAATATACACATGTGCATGTACACAAACATATACATGTGCACATAACACATACATGCATATACCTACACACTCACACACATGTATACATTTACAAAAACACAATACACAAAGGCACACACATATATACATAAACACACAAATATATAAACAAATTTTTGAAATGCTTCAATTCTATAACCATTTCAGAATTTAAAACACTTAGGTTAACTAATCAAACTGGTGATTTCTGATTTTTAAATTTAGTTATAATGAAATTGTACAAATCGTAATAAATAACTGGTTAATAGTTTAAATATAATACTATATTTCCTTTTTAAATATATTTTTTCTTTTTATTTTATTTAAAAATTTATTCCCATACTCACTACTGCTTCCTCTTGTGTTGCTCCCAGTCCTTCCTCAGCCCTATCTTCTTCCTCCTCACCCCACTACTCCCCAGAGAAGATGTGGAATCTCAAAGTGAGTCAGTTCTGTCCAGTTGAGGTAGGATCAATTCCCTCCTTCAAGTATCAAGACTGACAAAGGTGTTTTTCCCATAGGCATGGGCTTCAAGAAGCCACTTCATGAACCCAGGATAAATTGGTCCAGTTGCAAGAGGCTCCAAAAACTACCCATGCTTTTTGAGTGTCATCCACATTCAGAGGGTCCAGATCCATTCCAAGAAGGCTCATCAGCTGTTATTTCAGAATCAGCAAGCTCCCCACAGCACAGAACTGCCTACTCAATGGGTATCTCCATCATGATCCTGATCCCTCCATTCTTGCAATCTCTCTTCTCTCTCTTCAGCTGGACAAGTATCTCAGCATGGACTTAGCTATGGATCTCTGCATCTGCCTCCATCAGCTGCTTCTGGATAGAAGTTCTATATTGGCAATTAGAGTGGTCAGTTTTATGATAATAGGAAAACATCAGTTAAGACATCCTCTCTATAATTGCTTGAACTCCTAGCTGGGCTCATCTTGCGGGTTCTTGGGTTTTCTCATGCATCAGGTTTCTCTCTAATCCTACAATGAGTTCCTCTATTAGGATATCTACTTCTTTGCTCTCTCTCAATATCTCTGCTTCTCCCCACCTCATCCTCATTCCCGTATTACTCCCTGCCATTGACCATCCCATTCTCTCATATCTCTTTGCTACTCCCTCCCCATATAATCAAAACCTTCTCAGAAGATCTTCTCTATTACCTCTTGAAACCTATGAATGTCTCTCTTAATTTTCTGCTGTTTCCTAGTGTCTGTGGAGGAAAGGTATAGATTGTAGACTGGTTATCCTTTGCTTTAAATTTAAAACGTTTAATATATTTTATTGAAAGGCATCAAGTGGGAAGAGTAATTAAAAATGGTTTCACTATCTGAAAAAAAAAGGTTATAAAAATGGTTTGGTAATTAATTACTGTAGAATTGATAGCTAATTTAATGAGAATACTCAATTAACACACAATAAAAAGAGACATATATGTATATATATACATATATACATATATATATATATAACTGATATCACAACAAATGTCAAGATTACAGTAAACATACTGTTGCCCAAATCAACTTTCTCTTGGTTATAGGAAGTCATTTATTTTTTTTCTTAAAACTTATAATTAACTGGAAACTGTTAAAACTTGATTGATCCAAAAAACCAAAAAGTAAAGCATGTCCAAGCTGCAAACCACAACCACTGAACAGCTTGGGATCTGAAACAACTTGGACAAGCACCTCGGAGCCCATTCCCTCTAGAGGAACACACTTGACCCAGTCTTGATGTTTGGGTGAGGAAAGCAGATCCACCTGGAGTGGATGCTGAACGAAGCCACATTGGGACCTTGGGACCCCCTGCCCTTGCTGGGGAGGAGATAAAGTGATGTGGAAAAGAGAGAGTGACTGGAAGGGGCAGGAGGGGGAAGGGAGTTTGAACAAGAGTATATATGGATAAAAAAATATGACTTTATTTATAATAAAAACTTTATTTATCTTAATTTTTTCCATAGACTCTTAAATATTTTGATTCTCAAGTTTTAAATTTATAGAAAACTGTCACTTCATATTTCCAAGTGAACCCTGTTTTGATGTGTGCAGAGCTCCTCAGGTCAATAAGATTCCCCCAAAAAGCAACCAAATGGGTCAAAAGGACAACATCAGCAGGTCACTGTCACACTATCTGTAGTTATGCTGTGCTTTCCTATGAGTGTTGTCAGATACATACTCATTTGGAAGCATAGTTGCACTACATAACAATGTATTTCCATCACCTTAACATTTCTCAGATCTCCACATTTTCTTCTTGTTCTTCACTATTTATTCCCATCACTATACCCTTTTACAAGATACATAGTCTTGCCTTTTAGAATATAATATTACTAATGCCACAAGTGTATGAGCCTTTATTAAATAATATACTTGTAATGGCCAACCTTTTATTTTATATTTTATTACTTTTATTTTATTATATATGTAAGAGTGTTTGTACTCTGTGTATATATGTGAACTACATATGTGCCTGGCCTCTGTACAAGCCAGAATAATATTTAAGATAAAACTGAAATCGCAATTCTTTTATGAGAATATATGGGTTCTGTGATACAAAGCTGAGTCCCATGCAAGATCAGGGAGTATTCTTAACTAATGAGTCATATTTTGAGCCCCAGTTCATTTAGTTTAAGAACTGAATAATTGTGGTGGAATATTCTCTGTATGCTGTAAATAAAGGAGCTGTTTTGGTCTCTGTGAAGCACCATTGAAGTGGGTGGAAGATAAGAGGACAGGCAGGTAGGAGAAGGGCAGAGTTAGCCAGTCACCATCCAACCCCCGAAAAAGGTACTTGTAAGGAATCCAGGAGAGCCACAGGCTGAGCCACGTGGCAGGTAATTACTAGAAATGGGTTGAATAAAGATGAAAGAGCTAGCTAGTAGTGTGCCTGAGACATAGGCCAAACAATATGAAGTTAATATAAGTGTCTGATTCATTTCTTTGGGGGAAAAAGCCACTGTGGGCCAGGTCCAAACCTCTGCCCAAACAGGCTGGGAAACTTTCTACAACAAATAACATTCCATTATCTGAAAGTACCATATTTTTTTTGCAACTCACAAATCAATGTTCTGGTTTTGTTTTTCTTTTTCTCCTTTTTGGTTTTGCCAATTGTCTATAATGCTACAATCAATAATTTTGTCCCCATTTCATAAACAAAGTTTTTAGCTGGTTTGTCTAAATATCAAGGAGCTTACTAATATAACAAAATAAAATTTAGTTTTCTTATACACACTAAATAATATTCCAACATAGCTTAAGATATATTTCATTATGACTAACAATAATTTGAATTGTTCTGGCTGTGCATTATAGTAAGTATAAATAATGTCTGTGATCTGAATCCTATTTATTCAGTTAGGTGCATAGCAATTTCAAAGCCTTTTCTTATAAATATTTCCATAACACCGTGTGGTTGTGATGGATAGCAATTTCAGTCAAGGATATGCATTAACAATTCAATGTTTTCTCAATTGATCCTGGATAAATTTGAAAGGACTTTAAAGATATTTTATGTGAGATATTTAGGTCACCAACTTTTAAAAATAGACTTCATAAAAAGTCAGTCACAATTTTATCACATCTTCAACTGTTTCCCTTTTTTATGTGAAGTTTCTCTGCTGATTTTGTTTGATTTTGAAACACTGAATTATTGTTACAGAAAATCTATTTTTAATCTTAAAAATATTGTATTTTCTGCAGTATAAAGCTTATACTGAGGATTACTTCTCTTATGCTTATTATGTATTTCTCCTTTTCATTAACATGCTCTTATGTATTGTTTTGTTTAGGAGGAAGATCTCTAATTTTAAATATGTATTTACCTGTTTCTGTAATGAAAAGTAGTGGATTGTTTCATGCACATCTGTGAAAGTCAAGAGAGAGTTAAAAGCCTTTTATACTGTTACATTGCCTTTTTCCCCCTGTAAAACCAGTAATCAATCCACAAAAACCTCATACATGTTACACAACTATTTTACCACTGAGCAATATTTTGACTTTATATTGCTCTGAAATATTTGTTGAACTATGTAAGCAAAAATATGTAAAAATGTGGTGTATTTGTTCAAATATGTAAAAATGTGTTGCTGTTTTACCTTGTGTACCTAAGGCAACTTTTTGAACTAATAAAAAACTGAATGCGCAATAGCAAGGGAAGAAGTATAGCTGTAACTTCTAGGCAAGGAGAGTAAATACAGGAAAAAATTTAGAAAGATAAAAGGATGACAGGAAGATGCCAGGGGCCAGCCAGCAGGCACAGAGGAAACAGAGAAGGATATTTGAAATGAGAAAGAAGTAAAAAGCCCGAGGCCAAATGTAGATGAATAGAAACATATTAAATTAAGTTATAAGAGCTAGTGGGACAGGTCAAGGATCCATAATTAATACTAAGTCTCCCTGTCAATATTTGAAAGCTTATTGGTGCCCCAAAGAAAATTTTAACTACATTACATTGATTTTAAATTTGGTTGTTTTAAACACTCATTCCTTGTTCTGAAATGTAGTACACTTGTTGACTTCTCACCAAAGTGTTCTAAATCTTTTCTTTTTCATTAGTTTCAGGTTTTTGTAATTCAGTGAAATTTTCTTTCAATATTTATATATATCTGCATATATATATATATCTGCAAACTGTAATATCTCACAAACTTTATCTTTTAAACCTTTTGTTTTACTATCTTTTATATTTATCTTTTCTATTTGAATAATGTATTCATTTTACGTATTAATAGTTTGTGGTATTTCAACATACGCAAACACTATATACTAATGCCAAATTGACTTTAATAAATATTTTGCTAACAACATAAAAAAAAATTGTGTTTCTCACTGATGTTGAAGACACTTCATTTTCATGTGTCCCATAACTGTTGCGGTGGGATGTGCTGTAATTATCAATTTCTTATTTTTTCTTGTAGAAGAAGTATCAAAATAAATTACTAAATTTGATATCCATTCATTCTGCCAATATCATCTCATTCTCTAGAGATTTTATATTAACTGTATGTTGACATTAAAATTCAATCCTAATGTCCTTCATATTGTCCAGATATCGTGTAGCACTAGGCTACATGTTTTATTATTTTCTAAAGTGCTTTTTTCTAAACTATTGATAGTTTCTTAATCCATGTCTAGTATTGCTTTGAAGATTAATATTAAATTAAATCTCAAAGAGCTTGTTACTAACTAAACATATTCCATCACAGGTCTAAAGCATAAAAGAAATGTTATGTATAGTTTATATTTTTCATTTTTAAATCTTTATTTTTTTTATTTAATAAGTTTTTCATATATCCACCACTGCTCTCCTTCCCTCTGCACCTCCCAGTCCTCCCTCATTCACAACCCCCAATCCCTTCATCCATTCCCCAGAGGCAGCAGTGTCAGTCAGTTTGGTTTGGCATCCCTAGTTGACATAGGCCAAGTCCCTCCCCCTAGGATCAAAGCTAAGGAAGGAATTTATATTTTTAAAATAATTACCATTTTTGTTGTCTCATTCAGAAAACTATACATACAAAAAAAGAGTTTATGATCTTATAATTAATGATGTCTCAACAAAATTCTATATAATAAATAAAACAGAATCACAAACATAAATTTCCCATAAATCCTTAAGTTTCACCAAATATAAAATATCTAACTTTCAAAGATAGTCATTTCTTATTCTTTTTCACATGCTAAAGGTAGTCTCAGCCTCGATTTGACTTATAAGAAACTTAAATGACCTTTGATAAAAAGGACATGCATTGTGATTACTGATTAGTCTCTATATTCAAAATATTATTTGGGGGTATAAATATTAGTTTATTAAGGTTTCCAGTTGGTGGTTTTATTTTATATATTTCGTGTTTCATTCTTAAAAAGAAAAAAGATGCAGATATCAAATTTAATCTGTGAAAATTACTTTCTATATCAGTATTGGAAATCATGATAAAAATCTGAAAGATTGTGATTACACAATATACCACCAGTTTATAAAATATTTCTAACAAATAAAAAGCTAGAAATTTTTTAACTATTGCAAATAACCTTGAACCCCCAGGATTCTTGATATAGTAAGCATGCAAGTAAGGTTTTAAGAAAAGCTATCCCAAAATGTCTTTCCGTAATCCCTGATGTAAATTGCTAATACACACTCTGACACCTACTCTTGATGGTTGCTCTTCTTTTTCTCAGCTCTTGATCTAATCACTTCCCTCCCTTCAATGACAGAGTTTTAAAAGGTTTTGTTCAAAAATAATTAGAAGCCTAACCCATGCAAAATAAGCTGCATTCCAGTCACATCACTTCATATGAACTGAAACTTTAATCCACCTGTCTTTTAGTATTATTTTAACTAGTTTATATATGTATAGCAGTCCTTTCCTTTGGTAGAAAGTTTTATTCTGTGAGGAATGACCCCATACACAGTCTCTCAATGTGTAGATGTACTACACTGTAAGTTTAAATGGACATTCTCGGAGTGACTTTGTTCTACCTGTACAATAGCAGACTATTATTTGGCACACAATAAATGATTACAATATGATATATTAAGATTACTCAAATTATTATGAGTTACAATGGTTTTTAAACTCAAAAGTCAATGCATAAAAAAGGAAATTAAATGTGTAGAATTGTCTGGATATATTGAGTTAAAACAGGGAGTTACAGAAACAGGTGAGTATATATTAATATAATTCGTACTTATCTAATTTAAAATTAATTTTGTTGGTTTTATTTGTTATTGACTGTATTGAGTTAATCTGCAAGTTATGAGGAAAAAAGAGGAATATAAGTGTTGGGATTATGTTTTTGATCTGGCACGATACCATAATGCTTTACCCAGTTAGCATGCAGCAGGTGTCTATAAATGGAGAGGCCCCATGCTCTTTGCAAGGGACCTGATACGAGCCAACAGCATGCAGCAGAAAACACTTAGAGATTGTTTCTAAGTAGAAGGACTTTACTGTGAAACTAACAGAAAGGAGGGAGGGAGATAGGAGAAGAGAGAGACAAAGAGAGATGGGGAAGGAGAGAGGGAGGGAAGAACAGAAGGAGGGAGGGAGGGAGCAGGGAAGAGAGAGTGAAATTTAAATTTTTTTAAGTCAAATGATTGTATATGTCAACCACAACTTCAAAGCAAATAGATACTAATACCCATATTAAAGACTGTTTAAATGGTAGGTGTTATAACCTGGCCACAGCAAAATATAAAATTCAAAGATGGCTAAAATTTAATACAAAATAATTGTGAAAATCAACATACAGTGGTGATGAAGAATTGACATGCAACGAGTAAATAAGATAATGTAACCTATTTCTCCCCTCTCTCTGTTGTTGTCTTCACAGTTAGAACACTTAGCAGCAAAAGGTCACCTGGAATAAGCTGCTGAATGTATCAGGCACAGGAAAAATATGAAGCAGAGAGGAAGTAATACATTGACTGTGGGGATGTAAAATAAAATGACATGTGACACAACTTGATATTATTTTATACATTTTAAAAAGTTTAACCTGTAATGTAGTGGTTATTATGGTAAAAAAGTCCTAACATATGCACAATGTCTCACATAGTAAGACTACTTATACGAGAAAAGTATACATACCAGTATAAACTTAATAATAAATTAATTTAAATAAAAAAGTAATGTGAAATGAATAGATTTGCATAAATGTGATTAAAAATGCCAAAACATTGAAAAATGTTGTCATTCATATGCTCAAAAATAATACAATTAATAGTAACTATCAATAAATTGTCATAGTAAGTTATTTTATATAAAATTTTAAAACTGAAAATGTACAGATATATTTTCAATATTCCAGAAATAAAAGTAGTAAGGGAATTGTCTTTAAGGCTACATAGCAAGACTGTCTCAAAACAAAAGCAAATAAAATAACAAAAATAGTAACCAATAAAAAAAGTTGACTTTAATATATAAGAATTGTTAACCCCAAAACCAAAATTATTATTTATTTTCTCTAATTAATTTCTATGCCTAATTGCTTTAGAGTACATGATTAATACATGTGTATTATTAAATTTTGGCATTGATACAATATTTTCTAGGTAAATAATAAAAAATTAGCATTGTTTTTTATTAATGTATTATCATGCTATACAATTATGTTTAAGTTACAAGTTAAATAGTATATATCAGTATATTTTCCATTCTTACATATCCACGTATAAAATTATTTTGCTTTTTTTAATTTCATGGTGTTTGGCCTATGGCTCAGGTATATTTCTAGGTAGCTCTTTCATCTTAATTAAACCCATTTACATTAAACTGCCTTGCCACTTAATCCATGGATTATATATTTCCTTACATGTTGCTTCTTGGGTGGCTGGATCACATTTCTTTTGACTCTACCCTCCTTACCCAGCTGTAATATTAGAATGATATTTTCTTATTTTTTTCAAAGCAACTTTTTATTTTGAACTAAAATTTTATTACAAAGCTTGCATCTGATACCCAGACACTGAAGCACTACCCTATCTCAGACTCTTCTAACTTCCAGACAAAGAAGCCAAAGCCTTATCAAAAATTCCCTTGTAAGTTCAGCACATACATGTCGATACCAGGAGAAAAGTAAAATAGAAAAACATCTGCTTAAAACACTGCTAGTACAATATTGGGACACTGGGACAATGGAACATTGGGACCTTGGTACCTCCTGCCCATGCTGGGGAGGAGATGAGGAGATGTGGAGAAGAGAGATTAGTTTAGTAAATTCCCACATTAGCAAAAGCTAGTTTACATAAACTTTAGCTGCAGCAGAATGAATACTTTGCACCTGGTTCATATGTATTGTGTGTAATCAAAATACAAATGTCCACACTAATTATTACATTCTTATGTTTAAGATTCTGAAGACAATGAAGGTTTGAATATAAAAGTCTAGTGAATTTGCCACTTGTCCTGCTCCAAGACTAAAAACTAATCAACTTCTTTAGAATTCAATGGCTATACCCAGTTTATTACATCTATTAAATTGAGACAGAAAACAAAAGTTTAAACAAGCTCTTTAAAGTTGTTTCAGATAGAACTCCTTTCTAGAGAGTTCTGAAAATGTAAAGGATACAATATAGTTTAAACTGTATGATCTAAACAGTAGCAAAAACTGTTAAATTTTAAGTCAAAAATATATGAAAATAATAGCCTGAAATGGTAATTTTTCCATAGAATATTTGCAACAACTAATAGCAAGTGAAATTTACATAATATTCTAAAGTACAGTCCATCTTATAATTTTATAGTTTCGCATATTAATGTTTATATATTTTTATGTTTTACATCATACCCACTCAAATAAATCTCAATGTAAGTAACACAAGAGAAGTTGCTTCTCTTGGAGTGCGTAGTCAACATGCATGTAAGGTGAAACAGCCTGAGGCAGGGGAATTAGATTTTTTGATTGATTTCAAGTAAAATGAATGTACGCTACTCATACTGGATTACAGAAATAACCTGAATATTGTTATAACTAATCACATTCATCTTATATGCATCACATATTATACCATCCTATAATAAACATTCTAGTAAATGCAATGAAGTAATCTAAAGCACAGGTGAATAAAACTTCTGACACCAAATTATTGTTTTACAAACTCTCTATATATCATAGATTTAAATTACTCTCAGAGAATAAGGATGTGAAAATTATTGCTGAAATCTTTTGTCAAAACTTTAAAATGGTTAACAGTGCTGACTATTGAAAAAGAGTTAAGTGAGAGTGTTGTTTTAATATACCTTTTCTCATTATATATCAAAGAATCAGAAGCAAGAGAACACTTTGCATTTAGCTGTTTTGTTACACTTATCACAAACCCATTAAGATATATACACTAACAAAATAATTCCAGATCATGGCATATATGCAACTTATACTTTTTAATAATTCTGTTCAAGAAAGTTGTACTGAGAATAAGAGTATCAGAAACATAGAAGAATAATGTTAAATGAATTTTTCAGAGCCAGGTGAAATCAGAGAAACAATGTAATAAAAGAAGATCCAAAGTGCTGCAGGTACAATATTTGATTTTTGAGACAGAAGTTACTGGTAGTTGTAACATAGGTTTTTAATATACTCAGTAAATTTTAGGTATGTATTATTCATTAAAGTATTTAAGTTGGCAGTTATTTTAAGGTTGACGCAAATTTATCTGCTTCAAACCTATTAAAGGTATGTAATATCAGGAAAAGGTGGCTTATGATTTTGAATACAGAACTATCCTATAAAAATATTTTATTGAATCCAACAACATAATTCACTGTAAACATCTGAAAAGGATGAGTTAATCACTTTACTAGCTGGATATAGATGAAACACATTATTTTAATTAAATGCTTTCAATACAAATCTACATGTATTTTAAAATAGGCACAATATATCCAGGACCAGTATAAAATATTAACTAAAGTCAATGTATGAAAATTTATTAGTATAAAAGAATTGGTATTGAAAACAAACTTAGAAGTTTGGTCTATTAACAGAGTAACATTTTGAAGCTCCTGTGAATTGTCTTAAAAGCATAAATTAGTAGGATAGTTGTTCAGCTGCTTTGGAATGCAATATGGCAGTTTCTCAGAAAACTGAGAATCCATCTCCCCAAAGATCAAGCAATACCACTACTGAGCATATTCCCTAAAGATGCACATTCACACTCCAAAGGCATTAACTCAACAATGTTCATAGCAGCATTATTTTTAATAGCAAGAACCTGGAAACAACCTAGATACCCCTCAACTGAAGAATGGATTCACAAACTGTGGTACATCTACACAATGGAGTACTACTCAGCAGTAAGAAAAAATGATATTCTAAAATTTGCAGGAAAACGGATGGTTTTGGAGAATATCCTCCTAAGTGAGGTATCTCAAACCCAGAAAGATAAGCAGGGGATGTACTCACTCATTAATGAACTCTAAACAAAAAAAGCAAAAAACAAAGCTTGTCCAAGCTGCAAACCATAACCACTGAACAGCTTGGGATCTGATACACCTTGGACTGACACCTTGGATCCCACTTCCTCTAGAGGAACACTTGACCCAGTCTTGATGTTGGGGTGAGGAAAGCAGATCTGCATGGAGTGGATGCTGAAATAAGCCACGGTGGGACCTTGGGACCTCGTGCCCTTGCAGGGGAGGAGATAAAGTGATGTGGAGAAGAGAGAGTGACTGGACGGGGTGGGAGGGGGAAGGGAGAAGGAATATACATGGAAAAATATGACTTTATTCATAATAAAAAAGAACAACAGAAAATAGATATTATTCTTTGAAGTGGATTCAGTTTAGCATTTATTAAAACAATATCTGTTCAGTTTTACAAAGAAAAATGATAAACTCTATGTTTTGTTCATATTAAAAACTTGCAAAAGATGTTTCCATAATTATTAATGTAATATCTCTTACTGAAATTAGTAAAAAAAATAATAAGAGCATGTTACAGTGTTAGAATTAGAGTAACTTGAGGATGTATTTTAGGTATTCTTCTCTATTTACTTTTTCCTGACTCAAATCTACTCATACTTTAAACTTAATACTGTTATATTGATTATCTGTTATACATTTATTTTACAGAGATTTAGTGAATTGAGAAGAAATTGTTTACCTTGAAAATTTAAATCACTTACTGCTATACCATTTTACTTTTAATTAACTGGAAAGAGACAAATCATGTTTATATTTCCAAACTCATTAATTTATATTTGTTCAAAGTCTGAAGTAGACAAAGAACATGTTGAAGCCCATAGAGTAATTATTACCTTTGAGACAAGCTCTAGATTTTAGTGATGATAAATCCCTAACAATCTTTTAATAACTTTTATTTGACAAGGATTTATTGAGCAAGCCTCAGATCTACAAACTGCTCTAATTCTTAAGTATCCACAAGAGAATAAGACAGCCTTGAACTTCACTTTGTACAAAGGTTGATGTTGAAGAGAAAATGAAAAATCTGTTAAGGTTGCAAAGCCAATTTTATTAGCTATTCTTCAATGCATACTTCTCTAATCTCTTTTTCTATCCCTTTGTTCAAAGGCATATTTTATTTGCCTAACTAACATAAACATACACTAAAGTAACACTCAAAACACTACACAACCTAATTAAGACACGAGTAAGTTTTACCCAGATGTATTTTGCCCTATGAAACCTAAAGGAGGAGAAGGAATACCAAAGCAATTAAGAGAAAATTGATAAACTTATTAGAATATCCAAAAATTACCCCAAAGTGGGAAACTCTAAAGGTTCATGTGGCTAAAGATAGTCTCCTGCTTATGAACTCAATGCCTGGCTATGGGATTTCTCAGGATTAATTGGTTGTTCACTACTCTTGTTCACATGAAAGAACCCTAATCATGATATGGTCCATAGGTGCCCTTCATGACTATTGGGACAGAAAAGTGGAAATTGAATCCCTATCAAAATAAGATTCTATTCATTAAGACCTGTGAGAAAATTACTTTGAAATCGAGGGAATAAAA
>PVIH01006988.1:43812-105167 GCA_004025045.1 Sigmodon hispidus
AAAAAAAAAAAAAAAAAAAAAAAAAAAAAAAAAAAAAAAAAAAAAAAAAAAAAAAAAAAAAAAAAAAAAAAAAAAAAAAAAAAAAAAAAAAAAAAAAAAAAAAAAAAAAAAAAAAAAAAAAAAAAAGGTATGTCCAAAAAGATGGCTTAGTGGAATAATTAGTGTGAATGAAAAATGAAAAATGATTTTTAAAGAGACAATAGATAATGTTGAAAATCCATGGCAACCCACTAGTTTTCTATTGGTGGGGTTCAAACAAACCTAAAGTTCTTGCAGAAAGAGGTAAGATTATCTCACTAATTAAAAGTAAATGTACATAAGTATACAGACTAATCTACTACCATGTCATGACTAAATATTTATATTGACTGTATCAGCAATCTAGTCATATCTAATTCCAGAAATACCTAAAATTCTTTCATAATACTTTGATTTATTATTTCAGCATTTCATTTGTTCATACAATGTATCTTGGGCATTTCTATAACTGACGCACTGCTTCAATTTTCCAAGTACTGGTTCCTAAATCTCTCTTCCATCTTCATGTCATCTGTTTAGATTTTAAACCACTGAGTCTAGCTATTGCTCCCTATGTTCAACTGAATCTGAGATTACCTAGGGGAGGATGAAAAATCTACAGTAAGCACTCTACCATCAAAGCAATGTAACTTTCCTTCACTCAGCACTCACTGCATTTCAATATTATTCAGGTAGGAGTGGGGAATTGTTGTCTCTTCCTCCATCTAAGCTGTAATTTTAAAGTGTTAAATGTGAAAGCATTCAAGATCTTATAGATTTTTTGAAATATGCAATAGACAAATACTATGGTTATTCCATTGTTCTGCAGCTTGTCATAACTTTCTGCTACTACTTAGCTGACATTTTTTAGCAACTATAGATGCTCTACACATATCCAGGCTCAAGTCCTATGACATTTTAAACAAATAAAAAGCAGTATAGCAAACAGATAAGATCATATGTGGACCTTGAAAGGCAGAAATAACACATCATTATTGGTCCAATCCCTCTTCTGTGACCTCATCATTATAAGCACATGTAGTTGAAATGTGTGTAGACTAACAAAACACAGTTTCAAACATATGACCATAAAGATTTAATACTATACTGAAGGCCATTAAAGTAAGTTACCAAAGGCTTTTGAGGGTGGAGCTATACAAATACACATCTGCACACTCAGAACCTGTCATACTACACTTTGATTATAACTGAAAATGGTCATAAAAGTAAGGCTCTTCCCTGCTGTCTGTTTCTAAAGTGAAGGTGAAAGAGCTCATAAAGAAGAATGAAGATAATGCACAGGGATCTTGGCAGATTAGGAACACTGAATTTCTTGCCATGTCAAATTGTAGAAGTACCAAGAAGTCTCCTGTGTGGAGTCCATAGTAACATATGCTATATCTTCCTGAGTTTTCCTATTTTATAACAGTAGCTACAATTCTGTAACATGAAGACGTGAGAAAGAAGTTCTGATTAGTGACAAAAAACAAAAAGTAAGGCTCTTTCAAGATTAGATTATGTTATCTAAATGCAGAATTGAGCTTACAAATGGGATAATGAGGTATAGATAGTTGAGAAAAGAGAATGTAAATAACCAGAGGTTTCAGTGAGCATTATTAAAATCATTTGAAGAGGAAATTATATAAACTGACTAAATATTATAAAGAAATGATATGATTTATGTAAATTCTTCTTCAAGAGACTGCAGTAATGTAGTTGATGCATTGAAGGATAATTTGTGTGTGTGGAGATTGTTGAATAAAAGAGACCAAAAGTTTAGCTGAAGAGATTAAAAGATTATGAACATGTGGTGGAGATATGATTATTACCATCAAGGTGAAGTATACTAAGAGCCCTTGACTTTGCTTGGCTGGGACTAGATTAGGTATAGGGAAGGGCCAAATGTCTTGATAAATTCATAGGTAGATCAAGGACCAAGAGTTTTATTGAGAGAAACTTTTTATGCTCTACTAAAAAGAGATGTGCATAATGTTAATATGTAAAGAGTTAAATGGTATTTAACTCAAATTTGACTAAAGGTATTGATTCTAAAATATTCTGAGCAAATATTTACCTATATTTCAAAGAACAGTGACAGTAGTGGTGTCTGAGAAAATTCAATTGTTTGAGCAATGCAATTTAAGTGCTATAAAATTTTAAAACATTAATGCACATTTATAAAAATGCTTTGCTTAAAGCCATTTTAAACATTTTTTTAATTTTTTGAATATTTTATATACAAGTACTATATTTTTATAATTGCTATAGGCCCAACTCCTCCTATATCTCTTGTTCATTCTCTTTCAAATTAATAAGCTTTATTTCTTCATTATTGCTATTTACCTTAAATTATATATAGTGTACATATAAATTTTACTAATATGTACATATGTGTTTGATTACTTGGAAAAATATAACTTACTTGGTGGCTTGACTTTGGAGAAAACTGATATTCCTTCTCTCAGTTGCATTTGTTTGTAAATAGTCATCAAGGGATGGTGCCTTATAAAATTTCTCTTATTCTCAATGGCATATCAACTGGTGGTGGTATTATTCAGGGCTTGTTTATTTAACTATTTTGCTGAGACTTTGTCAGTATACCTTTCATGCCATGTCTAGAAGATATCTAGCAGAAGTCAATCTGATTCCTTGGCTGTTATCATATTTCAAAGTTTACTTTTGTGAAATTTTCCTCAGAGTTAGGTATAGAGGTTGTAAAATAGAGGTATCAAATTGAGTCTGGGAACACATTATGTTCAGTCCTTACTTGGTTTGCTGTGTTGATCATTGTATTTTCAAAATACAACCATTGATGGACGAGTTTTCTTTTGCTTCACTTGGTATATCTATAGAGATGGGATATGTCTAATTTTATAACAAAATTACTACAAAAATTAATAATTGAAAAGCACAAAAATTAACTAGGGCAAATAGACATGAGTGGTATTGAAAAATGCAGAGCTTTTATTTCTAAAGATAAAAAATATAAAACATTTACAAATTATACATGATATCTTGTCAGATGACTTTAAGAGGGAATATAAGAGACTAGAAAAATAAATTATTAGAATTGTCAAGACCATCACAAAATATTAAGTGTATCCCTAGTATTTCTGGCAGAGACAATAGCATTCAACTTTACATAAGAATGAGAAAAGCAAAGCCACATCAGGAATCTGTTCCTCACATACCAAAAGCTTGTGATGATAATTTACAATTCTTAGTCTGGAAAAGATGGGTCAAAGTATAACTCATTTCAAGTGAAGTGGTCTATGCACAAGATATTCTTTTGTGTAGTGGAAAATTAGTGCAGAAAAGTACATCTTTTCTATCCTGCTGGTATTCTATTATATTAGAGTTTTCTATCTTCTGAGAAGCCTCAGAACATGAGCTGGAAATGGAAATTGACCTTAACTTATGATTATGAAGTCCCTCTCTTGATATAACTCTAGTAGGAAGCTGAGACAAGAATTGCAGAAAGTGATTCAAATTAAGAATGATGAAAGTTAGAGAAGGAAGATAGTTTTGTAAGAGGGAACAAGTGATTTATTCTACAAACATGGGGGTACACAGCAGAAGAGATGAATGAGCTGTTCACTAAAAAGAAAAGGCATTAGGCACTGTACAATGTAAAAAAAAATAGAAAAGAAATAAACTTGATTTTAAGTTCAGAAAAAATATAAATATATGCTAAAGACTGGGAAAGTGATTCTATTTAGTCAGTGTTGACAGCAGAGAAGACAAATGTAATTTATCTCCTAAGAAAGCCAGGTTTTAAGGCAGAACATCCTTGAAGTCATTCATGCAGAATAAAATCAGCTTTATCTGTAGAGTCAGGCTTGAGAACGTAATTTTACTTTTTCTATTTTGCCATTTACTATTTGAAAATTTACCTGTAATTAAAAATCAGTATAAAAATGATTATATTTCTTTTACAAAGATAATTACCAATTAAGAGACAATGAAACTGAGGCTTAGGGAAGTTGATCTATTGCCCCAAGGAAGCTGCCTTGATAGAATTCCAACTATGATTTCCCATACTACTTACAGTTGCATTTTACCTGGTCTAGAGAATTTTTCTTACGACAGTCCTCACAAGAGCTAAATGTATTGATGTGAAGATCTTGCAGAATCAGTGAGATTAAAAAGGCAAATGGGAGTATTTTAGCAAGCAGTCCAAGAGAGATCAATTTGTCAGACTTGACATGAATCACAGAAAAAATAAAGAAAAAGATGTACTTTCTTTGGCTGATTAGGACAATGTAGCTACTACTGAATTGAGACATTTACTTACTGCCATGCAAAAGAGGTGAATTAATGTATTCACTTTTAAACCATGTTCAAAAAAAAATGATTAAATGTGATCTAAAAAAGGAATTCTAAAAAACCTGTTTTTGTCAGAATCATCATTAGATAAAATTCTTGGACTCAAAACAACCCACATTTTAATAGAGTTAGAGCTACTTGTATTGAATCAAAATGAATCAAGTTTTTATATTTTGGTAGACAGTTTTTAATATTAGATTAACTAATAAAAGATAAGAGACAACCATGTCTCTGTGTTTTTATTCCATACACAGGAAGAAATCATAAAGTAATTTCTCTGATAAGAATGCTTTGATAACACTTTAGTCATTTTCTATTCTAACATTTCAACAGTCCTCGGGAGAAAAGCTTTCTGCTTAAAATCTAACATCATAATTTTAGCAAAATTGTGTAAACTATATTTTCCAGATACAATGTATTGTCCAGAAAGACAATGGTATTATTGCTCTCATAATCCTGCTGAAGATTTCTAAATTAATTTATTTAAATTAGAAACATATTACATATATCCTTAAATTACATAATTATTTATTGTATTATATAACTATTGATTTAGTCCTTAAAAACAAACTATGAAAAATTTGTTAACTTATAACAATATACATTGAGTTAATACATATTCATTTCAATTACTAATATCAATGTTGATATAACTGAAGTTTAGCCATTTATATTTATAGAAACAAAATACAAGTCAACCTTCGCTAGGGGTCAGTATACTGTGTGATTTTAAGACTTATAATAGGAAAGACACTATTTATAATTATTTCTGAAACATTTCAATCTGCAAATTCATATATGATTCTTCATATCCTTTTAATAAAACTCAAATTTTAACATCACTTACATTTCCGAATATAAAGCTTTTCATGCCTCTGCATATCCTTTATTACCAATTTCTCAATTTAATTCTAACACTAACTGGGAAGAAACATGTAATTAATTCATATCACATTAGAGTTGTGTGATTTAATAAATATAATTAACAAGAACCTTTTATGGTCCTTCTAAGTAAAATTTATCATGCACTCATGTAATAAAATGAGAAAACCTCTGCTGCTGATTATAATACATGCATAGAAAAAAATTGAAATATGTATTTGATATTCTTGAATTTTTAGAATTGTTTATTTTCAGTTCAATACAGGCTTGTTATTATGCTCCAAGTATACTGACATAGATTTTGTAGAATGTAGAAAACAATAAGTACTAAAAGAATGAAAAATATAAAGACTGTGTAGTATGTATGTCATTTTTAAAACTGAATATAAAAATCTAACCACAGCAAAGTATGGCATATTTTCAAAAATATTTTATAAACATCAGGTGACAAGCTAGAAAGAAAGGCTTCTGCAAATAATATTTTGCTTCTTTCTTCTTTTAGGTGATACATACTGCCCTACTGTGTTAGGATTTAATTATATACTATAAAGGAAGCTACTCAACATACTTTAAATATAAAAACAAATGTCTATTGCCAACTATAATATTCTACTTTCTATTTTCTGTGCTTTTCTATGGTAAAATAATGTATATTTAATAAAAAATAGTATGGAATATCAGAAGACTGAGCCAAGCCATGTAAATCAGAGAGTGATGACTGGTGCCTTTAATCCCACCACTTAGGAAGCAGATATCCCCTGATCTCAGTGAGTTTGAGGTCCAACAGAGCCATGCAGTGATAGTACACACCTTTAATTCTATCTCTAGGAATGTTGAATCAGGAAATAAAATAACTTGGCAGAGGAAAAACAAACATAAGGCAAATGTTTTTGCCTTTTGCATGATCAACCCATCAGCTCTAGGATTCCTGAAGATAGTACCTACCCGGTTTGTCTTCAGGAGCTGGCTCGGTGAGAATTGGCTGTGATTTGTTCCCATTCTCTCTAATATTTCAGGCTACTTTGTATTAAATATACCACCACATTTCTCATCAAATAGTTTTCTTTTTTTTCATATTTTCTGTATACACATATGACACCCAGTTTTGAGATTGCTGTGACTACCATTAATTCACTGTCTCTTTTTTTTGCTATTATTTTAAATTCTTTATTTTTCCTTCTTTATTTTGTATTTATCAAAAAAACAGTAAAAAGAATTTAAAATGCGGAAGAGTTAACAATAACTATACAGAGGATAAGAATCATAAGCATGGCTTATCAAGGGTAGAAATACAAATAAGATTGCTACACATATATTTTCTTTCTGTTCAGTTTTCCCTGTATATCCTTATTCAAGGTCTCTTCCCCCTCCCAACACATCTGGTCATTTTTCTTCTCTGCAAGTCCCCATCCCCTCCCTGGGCAGGGAGCAGACAGTCCTATGGTCCCACTGATCCAATAATGCTTAGATCAGTCTCCACTTCTGGCCAAATCCAGTTCTTTCCCCCCCTCCCTCAAGAGTGAGTCAGGTGTTCCTATAGTTGGACTGGGGTTTGAGAAGGGTCAGTCCAGGGTGTTTCTGATCCCAAGCTGTTCGGTGATTGTGGTTTGCTGCTTGGGCATGTTTGGCTTTTTTTCTTGTTTGTTTGTTTAGAGACCACTAGTGAGTGAGTACATCCCCTGCTTATCTCTCTGAGTTTGTGAGACTTCGCTCAAGAGGATATTCTCCAAATCCATCCATTTGCCTGTGAATTTTAGGATATCATTTTTTCTTACTGCTGCGTAGTATTCCATTGTGTAGATGTACCACAGTTTGTTAATCCATTCTTCAGTTGAGGGACATCCAGGTTGTTTCCAGGTTCTTGCTATTACAAATAATGCTGCTATCACTGTCTCTGATTTTATTCCATGTTGTTTGCTCATTCTTAAGAATCTTTTCTTATTGAAACAGCTTGATGATTGCTTATGTTAATATAATATGGTGTATGTGTTTACATGTTTATGTGGTGTGTGTATGTATGTGTGTTGGTATGATGAACAACATATATAGTGTTAAATGAAAATAGAGAAAATAATTACTAAGTATATCATATATCAACTTAAATTATAATGTTTGAGAAAATGTCAGTTAAACTTGATCAAATAGACACACTTACCTTAGTTCATTAGAAACTATAAAACAGGTAATGAGTAATATTTTAAATAATATTCATATTGCTTATCATATTTTTTATTCAATAACCTTTGCTACTTTAAAAAACTAACTCATTTTTAATAATTTCTTTTTATAATACATCATGCACTTTGTCACTCAGAGGGAAAAGATATGTACTTAGGGAACAACGAGATTGGTTCTGGTGTTATGGTTTATCATCCTTTTCTAGCATTATGAAAGTTTAAGATCTGTGACTAGAACAATTGATGTTTTAAAATGCATCCATAAATAGAAGAAGGTACAGTGGTCCAATAAGCAGACAGAGTACAAGCAAAGACTGAGGTCAAACATACATATATCAATACTCTGAAAAGGTGAACAGGCTGCTGTCATTGTAGGCTCATATAAGTGAAATTAACAAGTACAAAAAGTACTGTTTTCCCAGTAGCACAGACACTAAGAAAAACAATAAGTGGGACCTCCTGAATCCAAGAATCTTCTGTAAGGCCAAGGACACAGTCAATAAGACAAAACAACAGCCTACAGAATTGGAAAAGATTTTCACCAATCCTACAAGTGACAGAGGACTGATTTCTAAAATACATAGAGAACTCAAGAAACTAGAGCCCAAAGCCCTAAATAACCCAATTAAAAAATGGGGTTCAGAACTCAAAAGAGATTTCTCAGCAGAAGAATTACAAATGGTTGAAAGGCACTTGAAAAAGTGCATAACATCTTTAGCCATCAGAGAAACGCAAATCAAAACAATTTTGAGATACCACCTTACACCTGTCAGAATGGCTAAGATTAAAAACACAGATGACAGCCTATGCTGGAGAGGATTTGGAGCAAGGGGAACACTCCTCCATTGTTGATGGGAGTGTAAACTTGTTCAGTCATCCTGGAAGGTAGTATGGCAATCTCTCAGAAAACTGGGAATCAATCTCCTCAAGGATCCAGCAATACCACTATTGGGCATATACCCTAAAGATACACACACCCCAAAAGCATTAGCTCTTCTATGTTCATAGCAGCACTATTTGTAATAGCATAATCTTGGAAAAAGCTAGATGCCCCTTAACTGAGAAATGAATTAACAAACTGTGGTACATCTACACAATGGAGTACTACTCAGCAGTAAGTAAAAATGATAGACTATAATTTGCAGGCAAATGGATGGATTTGGAAAATATCCTCCTGAGTGAGGTCTCAATAGCCCAGAAGAATAAGCAGGGATGTACTCACTCATTAGTGGACTTTAAGAAAAACCTTCTGATTTAATTGAAAGTTGATGGGTGAAAACTTGTGGTTTGTCTGCAGAAAGGTTGCTTCAGCAAAAAGTTGTGGTGGCCATAGTGCATCCGTGGGCATTAGTTGTGACCTACTGTGTGTGCTCTCTTCATCTGTAGCTGAGCCTAACCTGGCTTGAGGAGCTTTAGATTCTACTTTTTAACGTTTCATGTAGTTTAGAGAAAAAGAGAAGTCTTATTGCTGTATGTGTGTGTGTGTTTTTTTTTTTTAGCTATCTTGAATGTTTTGTTTTTTTATACAAACTTTGATATTAATTTTCAAAAGACAATAAAAAAGGAGGAAAAAAGATTATTTAAAATTATCTAGGTATATGTTTATACATATTTTAAATATAGCTATGACCAAAATGGTGAAAATGTTTTCCTTCAATAGTCACAGATGATCAAAGAGAAAGTTCAGCAAAAAGAAAGGAAATTTTTTCATGAACTTTTTGTCAAGAGTGCCTATGCAAAACAAAAACAAACAAAGAAACAAATCAAAACAACAATAACAACAAAGAAAAAACCATAAGTTTTATCTTTCCCCTTTTTTGCTTCTCAGAACATTATGGTGTGACTGACTAATGGTTAAAACTACCACACATACTAGGCAAAATACTTAGAGAAATCACGCTGAAATTGAACTACATATTTTTCCTTGATGCCCAATTTTTATTTTGGAAAGGAAAATACAAGATGAAATGGAAAATATGCAATCACTGTCCTCCCTAACCATAAAGCTTATAAATCACATAAATAACCAGCCTGGTAAAATATCTCCAGTAGTTCAAGTTGCTTTTAACTTGGGTCTTGATAGGAGTAAATAACTATGTAATTGAACTTTAGACTATGTCAATAAGAAGAAATTTATGTCTTAGTATATATTTAAGAATTACCAATGACTGGAGAGGTCATGGTCCCTGGAGCTGAACATACTACTGCAATTTCTAACTGGTATGGATACTGATACAAACAGGTAGGTGTAGGCTTGGCCCAATCATAAATTACTACAATTAGTCAAAATGCAGAGAATCCATGACTATTGTGTCCTCTAATCCAATTGGTCCATTTACAATTAAACTCACACATATACAGCTCAAAGAACACTGAAGAGAGGGGACAGAAAGATTTTAAGAGGCAGAATCCCAGGACTTCTTTTGTAAGATAGAACATATGATACACTACAGTATTGTTACACCCATGAAATATCAAACTCGTGATTATTTAAACAAGACCTGCAAGTCAACATGACAATGTATATAAAGCAATTGTCACAAAGCCCCACACTTAGGTAAAGAACTTCAGATAGTCAATGACTGTTGAGAAAAAAAAACATTATTTTCCACAGGAATTAGTAATTAATTCTCTTATATGTTACTAAATCCCAATTCTCAACACTATATATACATAAATGGAAGAAACATTAAATATATTCATTAATATGTGTGTATATATAGGTAACAATAATTATTAAAAATCATACATGAGCTCATAAATTTAAGACAGTATAGCAGACATAGAACAAAAGCATAAGAGAGGTAAGAAAATGGTGTAATATCAATACTGTTGTATTTAGTTCTAAGAAAAATTATATTTAAATTAAGTAAAATAGAATTCCATTGAGGGCTTGATTATTATATATGCCTGACTACCTAAGTTCAATCCCTAAAACTAGATGTAGAATCACATATAAGCAAACCCAAGACACCTACTGAGTATTGGAAAGTAGAGACAAGAGAATATTCTGTCAGCTTGTAGGTCAACAAGCCTAAAATATATAGAAAATACAGGAGAAGACATCATGCCTCAGAAAGAATAATAATGGAAGAAAGTAGGAAGAAGATTGACTCCCAGAATTTTCTATTGACAGAACAAGCACATGAGGACAGGCCTATCTTTCACTGGCACATATATTATACACATAAACATAGAGACACACCATACAGCAAAAAATTAAAATAAAAGAATAATAAAATATATACTTTATAAGGAACTAATAATATGTTAGTGAATATCAATATTAAAATGATAAAATAAAATACCTTACCCTTTTCAGAGAAAGGGTGTACAATGTAAATCTTGTCTTTGATCCACTTGTATTTGAGTATTGTTCAGGGTGATAGGTTTGGATCTATTTGCATTCTACGTACTAACATCCAGGTACACAAATATCATCTGTTAAATCTAAGTGGATTAAAGTCCTCTACATAAACCCAGTTACACTGAACTTAATAGAAAAGAAAGTGGAAAACACCCTCCAAAACCCTGGCATAGGTGACCATTTCCTAAACATAACACCAGTAGCACAGACACTAATAACAACTATCAATAAATGGGCCTCCTGAAACTATGAAGATTCTGTAAGGCCAAGGATACAGTCAATAAGACAAAATGACAGCCAACAGAATGGGATCTTCACCAACCCTTCATCTGATAGAAAACTCATCTCTAAAGTATATAGAGAACTCAAGAAACTAGGGCCCCAAAACCTAAATAACCCAATTAAAAAATGGATTCCAGAGCTAAAAAGGAAATTCTTAACAGAAAAATTATAAGTGGCAGAAAGGCACTTGAAAAATTGTTCAGCATCTTTAGCCTTCAGAGAAATGCAAATTAATACAACTTTGAGATATCACCTTATACCCATCAGAATGGTAAAGATCAAAAACACAGATTAGAGCTATGCTGGAAAGGATGCAGAGCAAGAGTAACACTTCTGCCTTTCGCGGGGAGGGGATCAGGGGATGGAGTGTGGGGAGGCTGAAGGAGAACTGGAAGGGATTGGGAAGGGGGAAGGGAGGGTGAGGAGGATATATGGAAAAAAGAACGTTTTTAAAAATAAAATAAGTTAATTAAAAAGAAGAACCCCCCAAAAGCATCTAACAACAAATGCTGCAGAGAATGTGGGGAATGGGAAGTCATTGCAAATTGTTTTATCTGCTCTGGAATTTAGAGCAAAATAATCTCAAAATTTAAAAATTCTCAGCCCTGGGAGACAAGAAAACACAAGCCCCAATCCATATTCCCCCCCTCCAAAAATTTTTTTGTCTCAAATAGTATATTCTGATGAGAATTTCATCTTCCTCTGCTCCTCCTAGATTTTTCTACCTCCACTTCCATCCAGATTTATATGATTTCTATCTCTCACTAAAAAACAAAACAAAACAAAACAAAAAAAAGCAAAACAAAAAAAAACCAGCTTGTTCTCTGAAACACCTTGGACCAGCACCTTGGATCCCACTTCCTCCAGAGGAACACCTGATCCATTGAGGAAGGCAGATCTGCCTGGAGTGGATGTTGAGCTAAACCACATTTGGACCTTGGGACCCCTTGCTCTTGCTCAGAAGGAGATAAAGTGATGTGGAAAAGAGAGAGTGACTGGAAGGGGTGGGAGGGGGAAGGGAGTTTGAACAAGGATATGCATGGATAAAAATTATGATTTTATTCATAATAATAAAAAATGACAAAAAGGATCTTAAAGGGTAATAAGACAAAATAAATTATTACAAAGAAAATATGTCACATAATAGTTCATGAAGTGAAACAAATAAGAAAAAAGGAGCCCAAGAGAGGGCAAAACAATTAGAGATCTACCATGTCAGAATCTCAGGAATCTCATAAAAAATAAACTAAACTGGAAGGCATAGTGTATGCACAGATGCCATAGTACAGACTATTTTGTATGCCCTTTGTATGCTGCCTCAGTCTCTTTGAGTTCACATGTGCTTTCTCATTATGTTAACTTAAAGGACCTTGTTTTCTTTGTGTTTCCCATATGCATTGGCTCTTACACATTCTGCTTCTATTCTCAGAGTTTCACTGAGCCCTTAGGTGAGAGATTAGACAAAGATATGTCCTTTATGTCTAAGTGTTCAAAGGTTTTTCATTCTATGAAGAAAGTGAGTCAGTGGGTCTTGTATTTGCTTTCATCTGCTGCTGAATGAAGTATCTCTGATATGTCCCAAGTGAGGCATTAATCTATAAGTATAACAAAATGTCATTAAGAGCCATTTTATCACTTTATGACTTTAGTAGAATAATACCTAGGTTTCCAAGCTGTATAGTCTCTTGTTCTTAGTTTCAATAGTGGTGAGGATTGAATCCATTTTGTGGAGTTTGTGTGTTAAGTCTAATCAAATATTGGTTGGTTACTCCACTATCTTTGTGCTAAAATTATGTAGAATATCTTGCAGACACAACACCATTGTAGATCAAATGATTTGTATCTTTATAGATATGTGATTTACTTTTCTGTTTTGGCAGTATGCAGAGCACTGTTCTATTCCAAAGACAACAAAAATATATGTAGTGGTGAAGGTTCATTGTAGGCATCATTTAGATATCTCCATACTCAGTAAGTTGTGTAGACCTTGTCTTTAGCAATGGAGTTTTGCTTTCAGTTGTGGATAGCAACTTATACTCTCAGATAGAGCTTTCTTTGAGGATCGTTGTATGAGGTTGTTTGAGGGTTCGCATAGGATCTCTTTGGTCAACAAATTAATTTATATAAGCAGTAATGGAAGATTGATTTGGCAGTAAGATATGTATACTTAGTGCTCTGTTTAGTTCTTAAATATCCTCCATTATTTAGTAATTTTATTTATCCCAATAGTAAGTTATTTTTAAAGTATTGTTTAAAGGGATGAAAGACAAGAAGGTATAAAAAATTAAAATGTGTAGAAGGTAAATTTCATAAAAGAAGTTTGGGAAAAATATCTAAAAATATACCAGCATCACAAATAAAGATAGTTACACTGGCTTTAAATATGGCAATGACCTAATACAATGTCATGAGTACAGTTTACCTCATGCACAGCCATTATTTTAAGATAATAATTAGAGAATATAAAAGAACGTATAAAATTACCAAATGAAAAATATAACTGTGGTTGCATGATTAAAAAGCTTTTAAAATGCTTGTAATGAAGCAGCATTCTTAAAGATATGGAGGAACAGAGTATAGCAATAAAATTTTAGTAATCTTTGAAGTTTTTGCTCTATTATATGAAGACACTGAAGGAAAATGTGTCTGCAAAATGATGATATGTGCAGAAACATATAATTATTTACTGGATCAGTTAATTTTTCTTTTAGTCATTGTTAATGTTTATTAAGAGCTATGTGGAGTTGTGGGCACAGATGACTAAATACTTTACTGAAAATGTGATTTTGCTTTATGGGAAGAGAAATGGAGAGAGAGAAGAAGAATAGCAAAGACATAAATAAAGTGTACCTAACAATATTTTGAAGAGATTTAGTAAAGGTGAGTTGAACTTAAAACTTTATATGGAACGTTAGAATAACCAGGTGAAGTTACAGTAAGATGTGAATACTACTTTAAGAGACAACAACTCATATTTTAGTGGACAACATTGATATTGAGGAAATACGCTTTAAGATTAGATACTTATCACTGAAAAAATCAAGTCATAATTATGAAGCTGAATATTTATAAAAATTTGGATTGGCATCTCTTTTGAAGTGTGACTTAGAGCTCTCTTTGACTATATGTTATTTAAATGCTAATCTATGTATACATGTTTAAAGTTATATGTATAATTACTGATATAAATAGAATGGGTAAGAACTGAACAACTGAAAGGCTGATCTCAATGGGTAAATGTAGGAGCTGCTGGTTAAAAAAAAAAAAAAAAGACTGAATTTTTCTTATGAGTAAACTGAAAGAACCAATATTTACAGTTGTCAATCAAATAAAATTGACAAGGAATAAATAAATGCATTGGAGAATCTTAAGTGTATGGAAATCCCTGTTTCCATGATACCTCTGTAAGAGAATAATTTAAATAGTGTGAAACAAAAACGATGAAAGAATATTATTATATAAATTGTTAGTAACAAAGTTAATAAGGTTTATATTAGTGTATTAGTTATTAATTTACTCATGTTGAACAATATGCTGATAAGGAATGTTGTATTTAAATAGGGGTGGGAAGGAGAAGGGAGCTTGAACAAGAATATAAATGGATAAAAAATGTGATTTTATTCATAATAAAAACTAAATAAAAAGAAAAGAACCTTAGTATTTAGATGATGCAAGTAAAATGAGAAAAACAGTCAAATCTGCCACGGTTTAGTACAGAGTCTCATGAAGCACTACATTCTTATCTTTTAAGAATAAAAGTGATTTGGTCTTGCTGAAGATAACATATTAAAAAAAAGAAGTACTAGAGGCATGATGAAAAGTAAAAGTACTGGAGTCAAGACATTTTAGAAGTTAGTGAGGGACCTGCATTCTAAATACCTTATTTCAAATTCAAGTGATCTTTGACTTTTTGACATGTTATGGATAGTATCTCATAGAATTCTTAATGCTACCTGTATTTGCATAGCACATGGGACTCTATAATTAAAAACTCTGTATGGAATGGCTTATTAGTTGTTCACATGTGATATGGGAATTTATACATATACTGCATAATAGGTCTCCTCTATTTCTTTACTTACAGGAAAATGTAGCCACAGTCTTGTTTGTATACACTGGTTAAAAGATTATCTTACATCCCACTTCTGCTTGGTTTACGGGATATGGGAAATATGAAAAGATATATGACCAAAGCTGAAATGTCGTATTTCTCTACTGACTTTTCCTTGTTTCTTCTTCATTTCTTTCCTACAATATTGATTATGCTAAAGTTATTTTATTTACTGAGATCAAGAATTAATAAACTTAACTATATTTTTATACCAGCTGAATAAATTTTGGAATAAAATGTATAGACATTGGCATCTTTCAATAATTAAACCAGTCACTTGCTATAAATGAAAATGAGAGATATGAGAATAAACAATTATTGTAGATTCAATATTATATAGGATCTTTATGTAAGACTGATGGTTATAAATCAAAAAATTAAGATTATTTTATTTTTGTTTTATATCTACAGTAGCTATAACACGTATCAATATCAGAATATATAAACAGTTCATGATCTTATGTTTCAATAGTTCAGCTTAAATATTATCAAAATTCTCATAGTCTGACTTGAGTTAAAATTAATCTCTTCTAAACTTATCTTAATTGAATAAAGCACTGTTTAATATATGTTACATCATATTGAAAGCATGATTAATATCACTCATATGAATTACCAAACACTAATCAATGTCTCTTAAATATATTATTTAGTATTTCAGTGTTTAGTAAACAATGTTTAATATATTCTTCCTTGCGCATATGTTAAATAGCATAATTCATAGATATATTGTTCACAATATTCTGGAACCACTGCTCCCCACCCCGTGTATGTGTGTGTGTATGTGTGTGTGTGTGTGTGTGTATGTAGCTCTGCTATAGTCTACCACATAGATATGTTGTGAAACATAGTGAAAATTTGGAGTTGAATTAGCTACTGAAGACATATGATAGTTGTTTCACCTGTTGATTATTATAAATGAAAATAATGTTCATTTACAAAGATTTAATGAGGCAGTTTCCGGTTTTGAAGTGCTAATTCATTTACAAGCTCTGCATTTAACTCTATTCACACACAATTTTTCAGTTTATTAGTATGTTCATTTTAAGTTTGCCTTTAAAAATATTTCAATTTTGTAGAAAATAAATGTTTTTCATATAATATAGTCTGATTATAGTTTCTCTTTCCCAACTCCTCCAAGTTTTTCCCACTTTCCCTCTCATCCTTTTTCACATCCTTTCTGTCTCTTATTACAAAATAAGCAGGTATTTAAAAAAATAATAGTAATATAAAATAAATTGCTCCAATTGATAACCACCTGTAAAATAAAAATTATTTTTCTCATTTGGAAAAGAAAACACTTTTAAGAGAGGGCCCCATTTGCTGTGGGATTATACTGTTGTCCACTGTAGATATTTGTCCCTCCAACTGGTCAAATAAAATGCCTCAAGGCCAGAAGGCAGACAGAAAGTATGCTGTCAGAACTGAGAGGTTGATGGGGGCATGTGGCCCAATGGGATCAGTGAAACATTCTACTGCTCACAGCCTTGTGCCTGAGCTCAGCTTCTGGAGTTCCCAGAGGCCTTAAGGGAAAAACAGTTCTTACTATGGGAAGGCTCTGGCCACTGACACCCAGGCTATGCTGGAGAGAGTTATGTCTTCTCAGCCAACACAGACAACTGACCATTTTGTTCAACTTGAATGTTCAGAATTTAAAAAGCTGCCAAACTTCCTTGGAGCTAAGATCTCTGATTCTAGGGGTGGTGGTGGGACCTAGGGCCAGAGCTCCCCCTATATTCCAATACTAGTCTGAGGGACACTACTTCTTCACACTTATATATCTGGGAGCCAAACTACCCAGGTCACCAGTCTCTCTTTATATAATAACATCTTTTCCCTATTGTGCACAGTTCTTCCCTTGTATAAGTATGTAAAAAGGAAAGAAATGCAAATGTCAAGAATTAGATGGAAACAGTCATGACTTTTAGCCATATAATAATGTAAAAGAAATTTGTTGGTGTTCAAAGACTATGCTTCTGTACATTTACAATTAGAAATATTAATAATTTATTTCACTCTTTTAAAATAAAAAGAAGAGGTTGTTTTGAAAACTAATAATTATACATTGCTCTCTTAAATTTGTGTGAACTTTATATACCTGATTCAATGTTAGTTTTCAATCTGAGCTGATTGTATGAGGAGGAGTCCTACAGAGATGATGGCCTGGAGCTTTGTAGAGCACATTGAATCAAGAACTGTTCTTGGGGAACCACAGGACAAAAAGCTAGACCTTCCAAGGGTAGGCATTTGTTGATTATCAAATGCAGTATGTAGAGCCTATAAGGGTGGAATCAGAGTGTGTTCCTGTCAAGGAGCTGGCACCTTGGAGCACATTCCCTGAAGAGTAATGCTTAACCCAGCCTAGGGATTGGAATGAGAAAATTGGACCTTCTTGGATTGGATGCACGATGCTGAGCTGACCCACCTTGGGACTTCCTCCTCTTTTTAGGGAGGTAATGGGGAACAGGATGGGGAAGAGGCTGAAAGCAGATTAGGAGGGATTTGAAACAGTTAAGGGTGGGTAAGCAGGGGGATACATGGAAAAAGACCTTTTTATAACAACAACAAAAAAAAAAAACAAAAGGGAAAAAATAAGAAATAGGAGCAAAAGAATAAATATAGATAATAAAAAAGGGGTCTATTAGACTGTTTTACAGAATAAGGTCTGAGTAGTCCAACAATGTCTGTCTCAATGGAAATGCCTGAAATCCATTATTAGTTCAGTGTATAGCACTATTATCTGAAAAGTCTAAATCTAGCTATAGAGCCCTAGAAATGTGTTAGAAAGCTTCTACCTTTCAGTCTATGTTGGAATTCCAACGAAGATGAATTTGATACCAGCCACAGAAATAAGACAATAAATTTGTGTGAATAACAGAGGGAAAGGTAAAAACATAAAGTTACCTTCTTTCATGTCTTTTTAGGAGTGCTGCAACCAGAAGGTTTAGCTCAGAATTGAACGCAGGTTATTTTGCTTTAAATAACCTGATTGAAAACATTACTCACAGGCATGCTCAGAAACTTGGATTTTAGTCCCTTCTGGTTGTAGTTAATTTGGCAATCAAAGCAATCTACCACAAACTTAGATTATCACACGTATTTGATAAATTAGTCCACAGTTAGTGGCATCCCATTGGAAGATTGTGAAACCTTTAAGAAATGATTTCTGGCTAGAAGAAATGTCACTAGTAATAGACTGTTGGGAGTTACACTTACATCTTTCTTGGAAAGAACCCATGATCATTAAGGTATCTTTATGTATGTTGTGAATACTATTGAACAATAAAGGAATTGTTTTGGCTTATGGAAAAGCAGTGTACAAAAGCAGGCAGGAAATCCAAGCATAGACAGATACAGGTGAAGGAGGACATATTCAAGGAGGTGTGATCCAGCTACCCAAGAAGCAAATATAGTAGAGTACAGGTAAGTCATGGGCCATGTGGCAAGACAGATTAATAGACATGGGTTGAGTTGAGATGTGAGAATTAGCTAGCAATAAGCCTGTGCTATATGCCAAACACCATGTAATTTATATAAGCCTTTGTGTGATTATTTGGGGCTAAGTGGCAGTGGGTCTCTGAGTAGGGCAGAACCTTGGAGCTAGACTGGATTAGATAGATAGCAACATTACCATATGAAGGTATGTTCCTATATTAAATTTTTATCTTATTTTCACTGGACAGAAGCAAGAAATAAAAAGGTAACTAAAACAAACATCTGGGAAAATGTTCAGACTAATATTAAACTTAAGATTACCCAGAGTATATGTCATATAAGTTTTCCTTTAATAATTATAGATATTATCATTTTCTCTAATAGCTTTTAATAACTGACATGCAATATTGTGGGATATATTCAAGGATGATCTCATCTTTTCTAACTTCTCTAAATATCCATATTCTCAGCTAAGAGTATATGTTTCCTATTAGCTGAGTGTTATAAAAAAGGACAATAGCAAGAATTCCACAAGGAAATTGAAGATATTCTCTTTTATAGGAGAAATTTATAAGTAAAAATTATAGTGAGTAGTCAGTTGTTTATGTAAAAATTGATGGAGATGGGGATTGTTGAAAGAAGGGAAACAGAGGGGGAAATAAATGTAGTGGCTCAGACATATTTCAAATGGAATAGTGGGAATACAATATGCTGGGAACAGTGTTAAAACCTTCAAAGTTAACCATGTAAAGAAGAGGAAGAAATTATAGTGTTCAAGCAGATAGTTCTTACAAATTACTGGTGGAGAGACTGTACAACATTGAAACAAAAACAAAGGAGAGACATGCAAAGAAAAAAATAAGGATTTTCTTGTTATAAGTAAAAAAAAAAGTAATTCAATATTACAAACACTAAATGGAATATATTTTGAATTATTTATAATTACCACTAATATAGGTGACTAAAAATGCAGGACACTGGAGGATCAAAAGCTAAGATCAAAAATGCCAATACTCCTATGTTGGAAAGGATGTGGAGAAAGGAGATCATTCCTCTATTGCTGGTAGAAATACAAACATGTACAGCCACTCTGAAAATCAGTATGGTAGTTTCTCAGAAAACTGGGAATCAGCCTACTTCAGGACCCAGCAATACCACTCTTGGACATATTCCCAAAATATGCTCAACCACACCACAACAACACTTTCTCAGCTATGTTCATAGTATCATTATTTGTAATAGCCCAATATGGAAACAACCTAAATGCCTTCAACCAAAGAATAGATAAAGAAAAATGTGGTACATTTACAAAATGGAGTAATATACAATGGTAAAAAAACAAAACAAAACAACAAAACAAAAATCAATGACATTATGAAACTTGCGGGTAAATAGATGGGATTAGAAAAAAAAATTATCATGAGTGAAGTAACCCCGACCCAGAAAGACAAATATGGTACGTGCTCACTCACTAGTAGATAGTAAACACATAACAAAGGATGCACAGCCTAGATTCTACAACCACTAAGATGGATACACATGGACTGCCCAGGAAAGGAAAATGGTGAAGATCTCCCAAGTATACTCAAGAGGGTTGTAGATAGAAAATAATAGAGGTTGAAAAATGAGAGTTTGAGAAGGCCGAATTGGGGGAAGGACAGACAAGGTGAGTAATAAAGGAGACATCTTGACAGTATGAGACATCAAGGGTTTAGGGAGGAACCTAGTGCTAGAGAAATCCTCAGGAACACACAAGGAGATACCAGCTAAGATGCCTTACAATGCTGAAAGGGTGGAAAGGGTGCCTGAACTAACCTTATCCTATAGTCAGATTGATGACTATTCTAATTGTCATCATAAAATCTTGATTCAGACTGATGGAAGCAGATAGAAAGATCCACAGCTAAGCATGGGATAAAGCTCTTAATCCAGTCAAAAAGAGGGAGAAGGGATTTATGACAAAATGGTCAAAATTGTAATGAGAAAACCCAAAGAGACAGTTGACCAAAGCTATTTGGTACTCCCAGACTCTGGATTGACAGCTGGGGAAACTTCATGGGACTGAATTAGGACCTCTGAATGTAGGTGTCAATTGTGTGTGAGATGCAGTTTATGGTGGCTCTGTCAGTGGGACCAGAATTTATACCTACTGAATGGAAGAAATTTTTAGAACTCATTCCATATAGAGTGATATCTATATTTTTATATAGAATAAACTCTCATTTTTTTTATCCATGTATCTCCTTACTAAAACTCCCTTCCCCCTGGTGACCTCTCCTGGTCAGTCTCTCTAATCCCCATCCCCCGATCCACTCCTCAGAAAGTGCAAGATGTCCTCTGGTAGATTAGTTCAGCATCTACTCCAGGCAAGTCTGATTTCCTCATGTTAATATCAAATTTGGGTTAGAGTTAGGGTTAGGGAATGGGCTCCAAAGTGCCAGTCCAAGGTGCTTCAGATCCCAAGATGTTGAGTTGTTGTGGTTTGCAGCTTGGATGTTCTTTTTTTTTGTTTTTTGTTTTTTTTGTTTTTTTTAAGTACACTAATGAGTGAGTACATCCCCTCTTATCTTTCTGGGTTTGTGATTCTTCACTCAGGAGGATATTCTTCAAATCCATTCATTTGCCTGTGAATTTTATGATATCATTTTTTTCTTGCTGCTGAGTAGTACTCCATTGTGTAGATGTACCACAGTTTGTTAATCCATTCTTCAGTTGAGGGGCATCTAGGTTGTTTCCAGGTTCTTCCTATTACAAATAATGCTGCTATGAACATAGTTGAGCTAATGCTTGGGGTGTGAATGTGTGTCTTTAGAGTATATGCCTAAAAGTGGTATTGTGGGATCATTGGGGAGATTGATTCCCAGTATTCTAAGGAACTGAGATACTGCATTTCAGAGTGGCTGAAAAAGTTTACACTCCCACCAAAAACGGAACAGTGTTCCCCTTGCTGTGCATCCTCTCCAGCAAAGGCTATCATCTGTTTTTAATCTTAGCAATTCTGACAGGTGTAAGGTGGTATCTCAAAGTTGTTTTGATTTGCATTTTTGATGGCTAAAGATGTTGAGCACTTTTTCAAGTACCTTTCAGTCATTTGTAGTTCTTCTGTTGAACAACATTTAGCAGAATTCCCTTTTTACTTCTGAACTTGAATTTTTAATTGGGTTATTAAGGGTTTGGGGCTGTAGTTTTTTGAGTTCTCTGTATATTTTAGAGATCAATCCTCTGTCAGTTGCAGGGTCGGTATAAATTTTTTCCCAACCTGTAGGCTGTGCACTATTATAAAAGAATCTTAGTATTTTGATTATTAATAATTTGCAAAATCAAAATAAGAGTAGATTTGAAAATAATCACATTTTTAAATAAACAAATGCTTGTCATTTGAAGGTTTATATGTATTTTATCTATGTGAGTGCATATGTAACTTTGCTGCCTGACTGCCTGCTGTCTGTGAAGGCCAGAAGTGAGGTCAGTTTCCATAAACCCACAGACTGTGAGGGTTTTAAAGTTAATCATGGATGCTAGAAACTGAGCTTTTGTCATTTCTAAGAACAGCAATTGCTCTTAGAGTAACTGAAGTAACTCTCTTGCCCCATGTGACGTTTTTGTTGTTTTTTTTTAAATATTTTTTAATTGAAATAGATTTACTATGCTTTATTTTCTCCTTTTCTCCTCTCCAACCTCTCCATGCTAGTTTTGATAGATTCTTTAAATTTTTAAGTTAAAATTATTATTTAAAATGCTGTCTGTGGATTTTAACTATCAAAGATGCAAAGGTATTAATTATTTTTGTAAGGTTGTCAATAGTTATAATGTATAATGCTCTAATGATAATTGTAATATATCAAGACACATTATGTATTAATATTCTTCACTCTTCTCTTTTATGAATAAAATACACATGGTCAATTTTGTAAGTAAAGTGAAGCATCAGAAAACATCCATGAAGCATAGCTAATCATTACAGGAAATGTACATTGTCCTCTTATCTTGTTTTGAGTTGAAGGATATAACCGTTCATTAACTCTGTACTCTCTGTTTTCCTATGAGGATGCTGGACAGCATGTCTATCAGGTGCTTCAGTTAATAATTCTTGACATTCAGCTGCTGAGAACAAAATAATCTTGTTGAACTATTACATTCTCTAATTATAAAATTCTTCATTCATTAGTTGCATTTCTTAGCATTTTAGATTAGGTGAGTGATCAGTATTGATAATGTATCTGTGGGGAAATTGAGAGAAGGTACCTGAGTTCTAGAGCTTTTGTTGAGGACTAATATTTAAAATGCAGGGCACTTAAAATCAGAGTTCACAATGTGGAAATATAGTTTAAAAATTCAGTGTAATTATAACCAATAATATAGATGAAATATATTTACAAAATAATTTTTTTCTTATTAATTTGACTTCAAAACCAACAAAAAACAATTTCAATATATGGAGAAATTAGATATAATAGTTCCAATTAACTCACTTTTTATAAAAGCAATATACTGTTTTACTATGGTATTAAAACAAGTATTTTAAAATATCCCCTTTCAGTCTCTAATTGTTTATAGCAAATAAGAAAAACTTTCAAGGCAACTTTGAGTAAATCAGATTGTACTTATTTGAAGAAATTATGAACTTACTTAAGTAATCAAGTATGTTAGTATCTACCTAATCTGTTTCTGGTCCTTAAAAAAACTCACTAATAAAAAATAGTAATAAGGATTATTATTAACAGACTTTTCTAGCAAATATGTACTATTCTGATTGATACTATTGTTATTCTGTCCTGTAACTTTACAATGAGAAGCCATTCAACATTACTTCTGATATCAGAAAGAAAAACAAAGAACAGGGAAGGGAAGGCAATGGAAGGAAAACTAACATGGAAAGGGGGGAGAGACACATGAAGGATATAAAAGGAGTGGAGGGAAGAGAGAAATGTGAGAGGACATGGGGAGAAAGGAAAAAGACTCCATTTATTTCTGTGTGTGTGTGTGTGTATGTGTGTCTATTTGTATGTCTCCCTCTCAATGTGTGTCTCTGTGTGTGTGTTTGTGTGTGGTGTGTGTGTGTGTCTATTTGTATGTCTCCCTCTCTGTGTGTGTCTTTGTACATGTGCATGTTTATGTGTGTTCCTCTGTGTGTGGGGGGGGATGTAAAGTCAGGATGAACAAAGAAGAAGGTGAAGAAGACAGAGGATATTTGAGAAAAATAGCAGAAGATTAAATGACATGTTAGCAGGAAAGATTTAAAGTGTATTATATAACTCAAAGAAATAAGTAGCCCTCTGGTACACTAAAGATAAAAGGGCTTAAAAAGAAATAAGGGAAACATCACCCTTTATAATAGCTGTAAATAGCATTAAATACCTTGGAGTAATTACAACCAAGAAGCAACAGATCTATTTGACAAAAATTTTGAATCACTGAAGAAATAAATTGCAGAGGATATCAGAAAATGGAAAGATCTCCCATGTTTCTGGATAGGTAGGATCATCATAGTAAAAATGGCAATTCTACCAAAAGCAGTCTAAATATTCAATGCACTTCCCATCAAAATTCCAACACAATTTTTACAGAACTTGAAAGAACAATACTCAACTTCAATTGGAATGATAGGAAAACCAGGATGGCCAAAAGAAATTTGCTCAACAAAAGAACCTTAGGAGGCATTACTATCCCTGACTTCTAGTTATACTGTACAGTAATAAAAACAGTCTGTTACTGGCATAAAAACAGACTTGTGGATCAATGCAATCGAATTGAGGATTCAGCATAACCCAAAAATATATGAACACCTGATCTTCGACACAGAGGCCCAAAATATTCAATGGAAAAAAAAGATGGTAATTTTAACAAATGGTGTTGGCATAGCTGCATGGTATTGTGTAGAAAAATACAAATAGATCCAAGCCTGTCATCCTGCACAAAACTAAAATACAAGTAGATCAAGACCTGAGCATAAACCCACCCACACTGAACTTGATAGAAAAGAAAGTAGGAAATATCCACCAACGAATTGGCACAGGTGGCCACTTTTTAAATATAATATCAGTGGCACAGACACTAAGAACAGCAATCAATAAGTGGGACCTCCTGAAACTGAGAAGCTACTATAAAGCTAAGGAATCTGTCAATAAGACAAAATGACAGTCAATAGAATGGGAAAAGATTTTCACCAACCCTGCAAGTGATAGGGGTTTGATCTCTAACATATATAGAGAACTCAAGAAACTAGAGCCCGAAAGCTTGAATAACCCAGTCAAAAAATGGGGTTCAGATCTAAAAAGGGAATTCTCAGCAGTATTATGAATGGCTGAAAGGTACTTGAAAAAGTGCTCAACATCTTTAGCCATCAGAGAAATGCAAATCAAAACAACTTTGGGATACCATCTTACACTTGTCAGATTGGCTATGATAAAAGACACAGATGACAGCCTATGCTGGAGAGGTTGAGGAACAAGGGGAACACTCCCTCAATGATGGTGAGAGTGTAAGCTTGTTCAATCACTCTGGAATACAGTATGGTAGTTTCTCACAAAACTGGGAATCAGTCTCCCCAAGGCTCCAGCAATACCACTACAGGGCGTATACCCTAAAGATGCACATTCACTCCAAAGGCATTAGCTCAACTATGTTCATAGCAGCATTATTTGTAATAGCAAGGACCTGGAAACAACAAAGATGCCTAAAGAATGGATTAAAACTAATGAATCCAACTAAAGAATGGATTAAAAAACTGTGGTACATCTCAGCAGTAAGAAAAATGATATCCTAAAATTTGTAGACAAATGAATGGATTTGGATAATATCCTCCTGAGTGAGGTATCACAAACCCGGAAAAATAAACAGGGGATATAATCCCTCATTAGTGAACTTGAACCAAAAAAGCAAAAAGCAAAGCATGTCCAAGCTGCAAACCATAAACACTGAACAGGTTGGAATCTGAAATACCTTGAACCAGTACCTTGAATCCCATTCCTTCCAGAGGAACACCTGACTCAGTCTTGATGTTGGGGTTAGGAAACTATCTGCCAGGAGTGAATGCTAAACTAAGCCATATTGGGATCCTGGGACCTCCTGCCCTTGCTTAGGAGGACATAAAGTTATGTGGAGAACAGAGCATGACTGGAAATCGTGGGAGGGGAAGGAAGCTTGAACAGGGATATACACAGATAATGAATATAAATTTATTCACAAAAATAAGAAAATACATGTAGGATATCTGAAAATAATGTTTTATACTATATTGAATACATTTGTGTTTCTTTAACGGTTTGGTCTCTGGGAGTTTAATTATACTCCAGTAAGTAAATGATCAGTATGAATGGGCATTCTTGTAAATGGGAGAATCATAAGAGTGGGCATGAATCTGAGAGGTCTGATAACTGAGTTTGATGGGAAGAATGATGTAAAATCACCAAATATTAAATATATATAAATAAATAACAATATATGATAATGAGAAGATATCATGGATATTTGTTCTAAAAGAATTTATTAGCCTTACATTAAAATGTAAAATTTCTGCCTGCTTGATATGAACTTCACTATGTCAGCACCATGATTGCTATATTCTTAGGTGTGTTCTCTTTGCATACAGTGTATTGAGATTTGGCTTCTTTGGGTAGAAAGGTGCTTTAGTTTCTGAAGTTTCTTAATTTGGAAAGCAGTAACATTAACTTAAAAATATTCAAATGAGTAATAGCCTTATAAAAGATAAGAAACTTTAATATTTTCCAGGAATAAATTACAAGTAAGAAAGTTATAAACTACATTATATTTTCTTTAGTAGATAGTCATCTATTTCTTCATGTTAGCATAAAAACAAATATATGTATATTGTTTGAATGAGGCTAAATAAAGAGGAATAGTTATATAATCAAGGGAATGAGATTTTCTGACTCTTCTCAGTATTTATTATATCTCTGCCATTGAAATGGCTTTCCTGAACCTGGAAACAGCCTAGATGCCCCTCAACTGAAGAATGGATTAACAAATTGGGGTACATCTACACAATGGAGTACTACTAAGCAGTAAGAAAAACTGATCTAAAATTTGCAGGCAAATGGATGTATTTGGAGAATATCCTCCTGAGCCAGGTATCTCAAACTCAGAAACATAAGCAGTGGATGTACTTAATCATTAGTAAACTTTAAACAAATAGCAAAGCGTGTCCAAGCTGCAAGCCACAACCACTGAACAGCTTAGGATATGAAACACCTTGGACTGGCACCTTGGAGCCCATTCCCTCCAGAGGAACACCTGACCCAGTGAGGAAGGTGGATCTGCCTGGCGTGCCTTGGAACCTCCTGCCCTTGCTGGAGAGGAGATAAAGTGATGTGGAGAAGAGAAGGTGACTGGAAGGTGCAGAAGGGGGAAAGGAGTCTGAACAAGGGGATTCCTGGATAAAAAATATGACTTTATTTATAATAATAATAAAAAAGTCTTTCCATGGCATTATTTTGTTTCTACCAAGCCAGAGTTGAGGGTATTTTCATTCAGTACCAGCTCCTGCACTAACAAATCATTAACCTACATTTTCTTCACTCTAGTATTTTCCACTGTCTCTTCAGGATTTCAGTTTCTCAATAGAACACTGTGATCAAAAGGCCACAGTAAATGTGTGTGTGTGTGTCTGTGTCTGTGTCTGTGTTTGAGTGTGTTTATCCAGAAGTAAGAAAGCATAAATTCTTTCTCAAAGATTATTGACAAGTGAGGTTTGATGGATGATAACAGAAGTAGAGGGACAGACATAGTTAATTCTTATACTGCATGTGTAGTGGCTGTTCCACTTTAGATTCTGATGATAGATATACACCTAGACAGAGACTGCTGCTCAGTGGAGAAATGGCTTCTTGTCAAATTCAGCATAGGCCATGCTTCTCCATACAACTGTCCATGCTTGAGTTTCTAGAAAGACATATTATCTTTGTTCCATGTTAATGGACCCTTAGACAGCAAATACAGCAGCTAGTTCTCTTCACTCTACTCTCTTCAACTTCTACCCTCTCAGTTGCCAAGATTCACCTCACAGCTCACCTGCTTTGCATATATCATTCTAAAATTAATTTCTATGTAGTCATAGAATTAAAGGGAACCGTGATTCTATGATTGAAGGTTCCTTAAAATCATTAAGCACTGCTTAGCATAATTAATTAATAATGAAGCAGTAATAGCATAACTTTTTGACAAAGCCATGAAAGTAAATGCAATACATCATCCTTTCAACAATAGTTTATATTTTATAAACAGTTACAGTTTAAAGGAATATTTTTTCTTTTACAAAATTAGTATTGCTATAATATTGAAACCAGGTAAAGATATAGAAAAATAAGCTATAGGCCAATATTTGTAATAAATATGCATTCAAAATTTCTCATAAAAATACCTGAAAACTGAATACAGGCATATGTCAAAATGATTATTCATTATAATTGAGTTGGATTTATTACCAATTTGTAGGAATTGGCAAATATAGATAAAGTCAAAAATTATAATACTAATCATATAAGTAGAGTTTAAATAAAAATGACATTATTACCTTAATAGATGCAGAAAATGACATTGAAAAAATGTAATGTACTTCATTATATAAATTTTAGAGAGAGCTGGGTTGGAGAAAACAAATCTGAATATAATAAAGACTTTATAGGACAAATTCAGAGCAAACATTGCCCTGAATGGAAAAAAATTGAAGCGATCCAATTAAAATGAGGAATAAGATAGTGTTATCTGATAGTGTTCTGACCCACTTCCTGGATCTCTGAGTAGTAAGCAATAACCTGGCCTGCCCTGTCTCTTGAGGTCAAGCTCCATTTAAAAAGACCCCTAACCTTGATTTCTTTCTGTTGTTCCATCTCTTGTCCCTACCCTTCCAGAGGTCCCTTGTTAGTCCTTTGCTCCCTCACTCTCTTCTCTTTCTTTCCCTGACCCTCTTCTCTCTCTTTCTCTCATTTTCTCCCTAGTTCTAATAATGTCTCCACATGAGCACAGCCAAAGTGACTCTTTTTCTCTGCTGGCCCACACTCAAAATGACTACCATGCTGCCTGGCTGCATGGAGCCCTATTGCATGAATTCTATTTGGTATATAATGATAACTCAGTGCCAGTTATTGTGAAAAACTTGGACTGCCAGAGACAGAGAAACATGCAATAGCCACTTTTCACTATCTAACCCCTCAGGCCTATCTCTATGAAATCTCCGACTTCAACTTCTCTCTCCTAGGTGCAGCAAGGGACGTGTCTGGGACAGCTGAAAAATTATCTTTTCTTCCTCCACCCAGATATCTTAACTTCTTTTTCCACATTTCAAAAGTAGTATTCTTAATTGGTGGGTTTTTTTTCAGAACATCTTTTCATATTTATGCATGTGATGCATGTGTGTCTGTGGAGTGGGTGACCAAGTATATACAGATATGTGTGCATGTAAGTGTAATAACTATAAACATTTGCTATTGCTTTCCAAGTGGCAGTCATCTTTATGTTGTTGTTTGTTGGATGTTGTCTTTTTTGTGTGTAGTTGTACTATTTAATTTCAAGTATGAGAGGGCAAATAATGCAGAAATATGTTACAACTCAGATTGTAATTACTCAGGTACAACCAAAGCCACAGTATACTGTTAAAGAAGCCTACTATGTGTAGGTACATAGTATTCCCATTGTTTCATCTCCATTTTTCTAAAATTCTAAACTTTCTAAACAAATATTTTATTATTTTTACATACATGTCAGTGTGTGGTATGTGATGGAAACCACTTGAGACAGGTACCAGAACTGATTTATAGTGTTGTAAAAGAGCAACAAACATTCTTGACCACCAAGTGGTTTCGTAGCCTCCATTTTCATAAATATGAACAAATAAATTAAAGGCATATGCTTTTGGATTGAACATAAAATGACCATGTCAAAAAACCTACCCCCTAAATCTTAACAATATGGCTGCAAAATGAATAAATTAATAAAAAAATGAATCCCTAAACTGTGATGTCATTGATACATGTGGTAATAGAAAAGGAAGAGTTAAACTAATATTTATACAACTCAGTTTCAAGAACTACAAAGATGGAGTGAACATGGTGAGAGAAATAGGCTTTCTGAGGGTAAAACTCTCAAAGTTGTTATCTAGTACCAAGTGCTCAGTCCTCAAATCAAATACATATGAGTATACAATATGAACTGTTGTATTTTTATATAATTAGGCATAAATATATTAATATATATACATATACATATCTTGAACAGCAATTAAAATAAATATCAAACATTAATTTGAGTAAGTTTTGGGTGCATGGAAAAGGTTAGAAAGAGAAGGAAAGTGATGTCATTAATTTCAAAATATATAAAAATAAGAGATAAAATGAAGTATATATCCTAAAGACTTGTCACATTCCTGCTGAGACAAATGGGGAGACTTTATATGCCTCAAACAACAACAGCAATAATTATTCAAAGAAATATAATTTTTGACAATACCAAATACTAAGTTTAAATTCTTGAGTTTGTCAGGCTGCATCTCTACCACTGACTTGTAGCTCTATCATTTATTGAGGCACTTTAAGTGGCTAAAGTTGTTATTAAAATTAATCATTAAGGGATAGAAGTAAAAACTCAGGTCATTGCCAATTCTAAGTCATGGAGACAAGATTAAAACCTCTGAGAATTGGTGGGATTCAACACACAGTTCAGATATAGGGGTAAGAGCGTTTCTCACTAAATTGGTATACATTTGAAAGGAGAGGAAGGTAGAAGTGAATTTTACTGTAGTACTTCAGCTTTATTTAGTAGATGGAAGGTTGGACCTGTTAAATATTGAAATTTGAACATAACAAACACTTGTAAGTCCAAGAATTAATTTTGGACATGTGAATTTGAGATGTCTATCAGAAATCTGATTTTTATGCCAAAAAATGCACATGAGTATAGATTAATTTTGGGTAAAGCTAAGCTTGAGTGTATATTTATATATAATATATATATATATATACATATATTTCTGAATTTTTGGCATATGGAGTCTAAAATTATGAACTTTGGAGAGCACCATGAGCATGGGCGTATACAGAGGAAAACAGGGTCTGCTCCAATAATATGAGAAAAAAATAGAAAAGACTATATGGTGATTCAGTTACGAGGTGCTGGAGAGAACAGTTGTCCCTGGGAGTGAGGGGGCAGTTGAATATGAACAGAGATGAACATTTTGACACATTCACCAGTGACTAACTTGATTTTTGTTATCAAGTTACATTAAATATGTAAAAAAATCTTAAAGTGAACTTAAAATAGTAAAACACATCTGATGACAACAGCTGAAAAGCCCGAACAGGTTATATTTGGGAAAAATACTAAAAATATCATTTAAGAAACTGGAACTATAAGGAAGCCTAAACCAAACTCTTATTAGTCATTTCTTGGATAAGACTTTACCTCCAGATGGCTTCTGCTAAAATGTAAACATGTGACTTGAAATGGATAATGTTAAATAAGTAATCTCAAAAGTATTTTAAAATGCAGATGGCTAAAATTATCACAAATGCTTCTGTATTTTCCAAGGCATTCACTCTGGAAAACTCATTCATAGATTTTAATACTATAAATCAAATGGATTTAATACATCTAATGCATTGAACATAGCACAAAGCATTGTATAGTTGTATATACCCCCACACATAAACTCTTTGTCTGCAGTCAATGATTTGCCATTGAGAAGCTGCATTACTAGAGTAGATGCAGCATACTCTCGCTAAAGAAAATGCTGAAATACTAAGAGCTGAATGTATAGAGCTTCATATCATCCTAAAGTGGAGAAATTGTAAATCAAACCATTGTAAGGCAGGGATTATCTATACCCATTTATACACAACCAAATAACAACAATAACCCCCCCACCAAATCCTTGCAACACAAGGGCAATGAAAGTCATTTAATTCTGACCCTGTGCATAGAATAGACTCTGTAACTCCATAAGGCTACTCCAGGTTACTCTGAAAGTATGTCGTTGGAAGACATGGCACATGAAAGGATCTTGCAATACCTCTCATCAAACAGTTAGAATAATTAAGAACCAAAGTCCAGATTGTGTTATGAGTGACAATTTGGAGCATTTGAGATAAATAGACATTCCTTTTTGTAAGTCAAAATAAAGCAAGGTAACACTAATGTATTATGTACCAAGTTGTGCAATAACCAAAGAACTACATGGGACATTATTTAATAACATAATACTAAACACAAATCTTGTAATATGAGATCAGAGATAAAGTTTTAAACCTTTACAAGAATAAACATTGAGTTAAAGAAAACTCTGAGTTTGATATTTTTCCAATTATTCACCCAAACTAGCTGCTCTCTCTCGCATGCAAAATTCCCACAAAACGCTTTTCTAAATATATTTTAAATAACAACTACAAATTCATTAGTGTAGCCATTATTTAGGTTTGAATGCTTCTACCTAATTAAAACCAGATACATTTTTTTGAAGATGGTCCTACTTTTTAAAGGCAGTTTTAGATCTACCACTTTAGCCTAAAATTATATTTCTGTGTTTATAAAGTTTGAACGTGTTTTTGGCATGAAGGAGTGAAAGAGCCTATCCATTAAAAATTAAACAACACTAATGAAAATATCTTGGCCCTTGGTTAGAGTTACTAATCTTAGCCTTGTGACTAGGGAGCAAAATATAATATTTTTTTCATTGTAGATTTCTGTGGATTCAAATTATTGTGATGTTTCTCTACAATTTAAAATTGTAATAATACACATAACTTACCAGTTTTCTGTGGTGACACAGAATAATCAATCATCTCTAAATTAATTCGCTAACAGAACCAGAATACAGTACAATACTCTCTTCCTTTGTGCTACTCTGAAGTTACCATCCAGAATACAGGAACTCACTATTCTTCACTTCCTCATGGCTGTCATCTCTATTATAAATCACAGAGGAAGAATTCATGCAGTTGTTTTTCCCACTGTCATTCGTATTTCATAGCTTTCAGTGTAGTGTGAAAGTATTTCATTTTATGAAGGATTAATGCCAAAAGCATTTATTTCCTTCTGTGAGAAACACTTTCATAGCATTAGAGATTTCATAGAAGATTCTCTTCTTTAGTATATATATATACATGTTTTTGTGTGTACATGGGTAATGTGAGGATTATTGTGGTGATGATTAGTGAGGAGATTAAAAATTGCTTTGAAAAAAATGTAAAGTGTACTTTTCAGTGTATTCCTTTTCATTTTCAAGACTTCTTAGCACTGATTTATGCCTCAGGAGAGAAGGTACAGAGTTAAAGAGAAATTAGAAACACAAAATAAGCAATTGCCATGCTGGCAATAGAGACATTTTGGGTGCTTTCTAGTTATTTTTATGAGTAATATAACATTTTAACACATTATAGATAGACTTCTTTTACGAAGCCATGCTTTATGGAAGTCTAATGTATATTAGTGTTTAAGTATACATACATAAGGAAACAATAGTAAATGCAGCCCCTTTTATGATTTTTTATAATTACAGGCAAGGGTTCAAAGAGAAAATGTCTATCTTTCTGATATAGAGGAATCCCAGGTGAAATCTGAATAAGTACTTGATTTTCTCACAAGTAAATAGACTTTGTTGAGTTCCCTACTGTGTGCCAATTTACCTATTCATTTGTAGTGATTGTACATAAACCTCAAGAACTTCCACAGTATGGTTTCCTAAAGCAACTTGCAAATCTAAAGAACAAGTAAGGGAGCTCGGTTTTATTTGGATGTGGTAACATGACCCACATGAATGTTAGGGATAATGGGCAACTTAACTCACTGCAAATCAAACAGCACCGTGATCCGTCATTAACCTAAGTGAGCTTGTGCTTCACTGAAGCAGCCCTGTAAATGAATAGGTCAGCGCCTGTTTAAAAAGCTCAGAGATTTGCTAATGTTCCAGGGACTTAAGAGTCTATTAGAGCAGACTGTCTGAGCATGTACAAAATTGAATCAGCTTTAGATAGCCAACATGCTTTGATTTGTTGAATAATGTTCCTCGGCAGCTGCTATAAACCATGAAGACTAGTTGCTAAATTATCCTGCATAAATGGGTAGAGGTGTCAAGTTGAACAGAAGACAGAGGACTGTGTCAAGAGATACTCCACAAGAGGAATTAAGTTTCCACTAAAGCTGACTTTCATAATGCAATTAACTCCATTAGAGAAAATGGAGTTCTGAATACCACTCAAATTAAGGCAGTGCAGTTTGAAGTAGTAGCAATTCAGGAAGAACTTAGCAATGCCCTCTAAAGAGAGCTACTGAATTAAACTTTGGAAGACTTTAAAATTAATCCACTTAATTGCTTCTTTAGGCATTCTGGACTGTACATAGTCTCAAGTCCAGGTGTTAGTGCAGATTCTCTTCTGTGCTCTTCAGATAACAAAACTGAATCTTGCAGGCAATTAGACAAGCCTTGTTCAGCCTGCATATACTGGTTTAATGTTTCTAGGCTGTTTCATTTTAATTGTAGACAATATGAACAATTAGGAAATTATACAGTAAAATACTGCTTGATTTTGGGTTGAAATGATCACTAGAACTTTTTCACATTATTTTGCTTTGAATTTTGAAATGCTTTTTATACCTAGCACTCAAATAATAATATATTCATTTCAATAATTAACAGGAGAATATAGCTTCTGTATGGAATAAAAATATACACAAATGTTGTTAATTATAAATTTATTTGTAAGCCAAGTTATATTCCTACACATATCTTGATTAAATATTGCATACCTCACTTTTCTCCCAATGTTCTTTGCATCCTATCTAATTTGTTCAAATAAGTTTATACATATGCATGTGTTTAGGTGAATGTATGTGCTCATATTTACTCCCTTAATATTTATTCACCAAATTTATAGAGGACTTGAAGGTACCAAACACTATTATGATGAACTCTTCTCACAAAACTTGCTTTTTATTTTGTAACAAAGTAGAGAAGTTTTCTAGCCTACAATGTTGTTGCATCTCAATAAAACTATCATACATTGAAATTATTTTCAATTTAACTATAAAGTACCTAACTTCCTAGCCATCATACATCAGTCACAGAATACACTATAGAGTATTGGTTATTTACTCTTGCGGTAGCATGAAGGAATGGAAGATGTGATTTCCTGTTTAAATTTAAAAATTATAAGGGTTTAACACTGCATAGTGTTAGCTTGGGAAAACATCAAGATCTACAAAAATTATGAATTCAGCACATTTTAAATTATGGATCATCTAAATGCAATGAAATAATCCAGCAAAATAGTTAATATGTCTGTCCCAAATAAGAAAATTTACAGATGAATAAAGGTTTCAATATTCTCCTTGAAAGTAAATTATAATTTGCAGACAATGCCTAAAGGTATTACTCGGAAATTATGATAAGCCAATTTCACATAAAATGAAGTATGTGGCTCAAGGAGAATGAGGGCTTTTCATACAGATGGATATGGGTAATATAAAATAAGAAAAAGTTTGGCCAGTCATTGATTCTCAACAGAGAGTAGGTAGTTCTTTCATGGTGATATAGATGGTTTCACACCTGGATACTTTCTATGCTACAAGTTATGGTAGAGGAAGGATTGCAAAATATTATCTGATAAACAATTTGGTTTTAATTGTATGATCTAGATTTGAGATGAGAGTGGCTATGATAAAGGTGACTTGATATGGAAATCGAGAAGTGACAGGCTTGAAAAGTATATATGTTTCAAACTTGGATACTATGAACCATGAAAACTAATATATCATTGAACAAGTGGCTATGAGGAAAGTGTGAGAAACGAACATAAACTCCCATGTTTCTCAAAGGCAATGTATCAGAGGCTTGGCTTTCATACGGCAACACTATTGGCAGTGAGTAAAGCCTTTAGGTTTTAGGGCCATTTGAGAAAAGTAAAGTTACTGGAACATGTACTTGAAGGCAATACTGTCAAAGCTGGCTCTTCCTTGTTGCTTCCTGGGTACTCCTCTGCTCTGCTATTTACTGCATGTCATGATGTATCACTTGATCAAGAACACCAAAAGCAATTGACCACAAACTGCAATTCTATAACTGTGAGCCAAAATAATCTCCACAAAGTTGTTTGTTTCAAAAATTTTGTCAAAGCTATTGCATGATTATGAATACATTGTGTAATTATTCAAAATGAACATGATTATAAACAAAGAACAGTCTAATTAGGCTTTGCCAAGGGCAAAATAAAAATAGCAATTTGGTTTTTAACAAATTTTGCTTGAAATGAACATTAAACAGTCAAGTAGAATAATGGATTATACATTATAAGAGGGTAGTCAGATATACAGTAAAAGAATTGAAACTCAAGATAGTTTCAACAAAACCACACAGATAGTATTCAAAACAATGTTATTTATAAGGTTTGCATCGCTAATGATTCTTTATATAGATAGGCTACAACATTCTCTGAAATGAAGGATACCCCAAGAATTATTAACTAGAAGTCTGAAGAAAAAAAAAAGATGATTGCAAAGAGAATAGTGACTAAAGCAAAAGATAAAAATGCAATAAAATAAAAAGCATAGAAAGTGGCTTATTATATTTCATTATTTATTTATTTATTTATTTTCAATTATATACTGATTGACCTAGGACCCAGGCATATAACTTGCTACCTCCTTCATCTGAACTCAACCCATGATTCTTACCTTGTTCAGTACCTTTCCTCAGAAGCATTTCACCTTCTTTCCTCTGTATCTCTTGGCATTTCTTCTCTGCTCTTTCTGTTCCCAAAGTTTTCTTAGTCTGGTATCCCTGCCTAAACTTCCTCTTTGCCTTCAGCCAATCAGCATTTTTTTAAACCAGTAGATAGAGAAATTATTTACAATGAAACAGAACACAATCCCACTACACAACCCATTTTCATTAATCTGTTCTGCCATGTAGACTGTGGTTTACCTATTTCTTTACATTTTGCTTCTTGGGCAGCTAGATTGCATATCTCCTTTGACTTCACACTTCTTCCCCTGTCTATGCTATGATTTCTCTACATACTTCTCAAATGCCTGCCATATGCAAAGACAGTTCTTTTTTTCTATATAAAAGACACATTTGCATTGAAATTTCTTTAAAAAAGATATAGCATTGAGAATATCTTAGGGGGAGAAACTTAATAAACACAGCTTCAAATTTAACAATAGTGGTAATTAGTTTGTTCCTATGTAGGCATAACTGTTCTCTGTGTCTCTTTTCTCTAAAATATATGGAACATAAAAAATAAAATCTAAAGCACCTCAAGCCAGCTTAGCCACAGCTACAGATGAAGAAAGCAAAATAGATCACAGCTAATGCCCACGAATGAACTATGGCCACCACAAATTCCTGCTAAGCAACCCTTCTACAGTCAGACAAGAAGTTTTTTTGTTTGTTTGTTTGTGTGTGTGCATGTGAGTGTGTGTGTGTTTTAAATCATTTTATTTCCCCATCCTCTTTCAATGAAATAAGAATGCTTTGATTAAAGTCCACTAATGAGTGAGTACATCCCCTGCTTATCTTTCTGGGTTTATGATACCTTGCTCAGGAGGATATTCTCCAAATCCATCCATTTGCCTGTAATTTTTAGGATATCATTTTTTCTTACAGCTGAGTAGTACTCCATTATGTATATGTAACACAGTTTGTTAATCCATTCCTCAATTGAGGGGAATCTAGGTTGTTTCCAGGTTCTTGTTATTACAAATAATGGTGCTATGAACATAATTGAGCTAATACTTTTGGGATGTAAATGTGTGTCTTTAGGGTATATGCCTAATAGTGTTATTACTGGATTCTTGGGGAGACTGACTGCCAGTTTTCTGAGGAACTGCCATACTAGTGTTCTGGTTTGTTTGTTTGTTTTGTTTTGTTTTTAATTATTTAAATATTGGAATTGTGCTGATGCTTCCAAATTTTATTCCCAATAATTCATCACTAAAATTAACTTAAACCTGTTAGACAGGTCAGTGTCTTTGAGATTCCATCCTCTGTTTTAAGGAATCAGGTCTTAATATTTGCTTTCAAAAAGCTACACCTGTCTGCTCAGCAATGTTCCTGCTTGGAAGTGGATAACTTGTAGGCTGTAGTATGTTATATATCATATATGATCATTATCTTACTTTATTTGTCCTCCTCATTACACAAAGTATGAGTGCAAAGTACTATTTTATATGACAGTATAAAATACTGAATTTATTAGAGAAAAATATCCCATTAATGTTCCTGTTAATACTTCATATTATCACTACCAGTACACCTAATATATTGCTAGAACACATGGCATCAACAATACAGAGATTCATTCTATTAGCATCTACATAATACTGAATGTCTTCTCATGGACTGCTGAGCATATATCCTGGAATCTGATTATATAAACTGAAATTTCTCCCTGTGAAGCTTTTGCTGATTTCAAAAATTTATTCCAGCCTTCTCCTTCTTGCTTAACTAACATATAACTTATAGCCTTGCCAAAAGCTTATGCTTCACTCTGTACTTCACATCCTATTCCCAGTAATTAAGGAAGAGAGGAATCTGAGTTAAATCTCACTTTAAAATCTGCCAGCAATAACATTCCTTGCAGGAATGGCAACCCTTCATGGAAATATTGATTCACAAACTCCCGGAAGGACATTTCATTGTAAATATATATAGACATGCTTAAGGACAGAGATGTATTCTGAGAAATGAAACTTTATGGAATGTCGCCATTGTACAAACACTGTTAAATACATTTACAGAAAACTAAATAGTGCATGTCAAGTAAAAACTGGACTTACCTTTTTGATGATATCAAGAGATGTCATAAACATAAATTATAGGAGGTTGCTGCCAGCATATCACAACACAGCTTTCAAAGTAAACACTTTTTAAAATAAAAATAACTGTGCTAAAGTGTAACCCAATAACAAATATTTATCAATATCAAATACTGTGCACAAAATAATTATTTTATACTGCTAGAAACACACTAATTTTGTTAATATCAGCAATATCACAAACCAGTATGAAGCTGTGATATCTCTGGGCATCACTATATTTGGAGCTCTACTGTACTCTATCAGTCCACCATTGTATTTAAATTCTTTCATTGACTATAATCCCATTAGCAGTGCTTGTGAACACATTTTTATTCCTACTTATATCACTCTTAGAAGTGTTCCCATAAGTAATTACAACTTAAAACTTAACTAAGAGTTTTTGTTATCATTTTAGTATTAATGGCACTTTCCATTTGTTTTCAATATTTACTATGCTTATGTACTTTGTTAATATATGTCTTATATGGATAACTGAGATAACTGAATATTTTAGTTATTTCTATCAAGGAAGAAGATATTATTAAATAAGTTCCATATCATGTAAAACTTAGCATTTTATGTTTAAATACTACATATATGCATACATTTTATTTCATCTCTTTTTAGTGTTATTTTTAATCTTCATTCTTGAATATTTTAGATTATATCTCAGCTCTTTTTTTGTCCAAATATCTAATAAAAGTAATAATACCACAACCACCTTTGACTTTTCCTACATTCTCTGACTCTTTTTTTATAATATATTTTATTTTTATTTTGTGTGTATGTGTGTTTCAAGGTGGGTTTGTTTATGAATGAAGTGTCCACAAAAGCTAGAAGTTGGCAGTTGAACTACTGGAGCAGATATTCCAGGCAGTAGTGAGTTTTTCAATATGGATTTGGGAACCTGAACTTCAGGCCTCTGCAAAAGCAGTAAGCACTCTTAATTGGTAATATTCTCCTTAGACTCACCCTATATTAGTAGACTCCCTTTTCTAAACCTAAGACTTCTTCACAATAGGTGATTATTTCATAATGCAAAGTGGCCATGCCTATTTATTAACTGAGAGTTTAAAAAATAAATTAATAAGTTAAATTATTATGAATTCAGTGTGTGTGTGTGAGTATGCATACACATGGAATTTTGTGCACTAGAGGATAACTTGTAAGAGGTGTTTCTCTTCTTCCATAACATGAGTCTTTAGAATTGAATTCAGGACATCATAATTGATGACAGGTGTCTTTAGGCACCAAGCTATCTCAATGGCCTATATATGACAATTTTATGTCCTTTGTGATAATTATGTTTAACACTGAATAAATCCTGACGAACATATTTTATCATCTAATGTAGTGGGCCTTATTGTTTGCTACAGCCTAGGCTTCTGTAGTTAAAGAAGTAAAAGTTTAAAAGAGAATAACATATCCATTAGTGAGTGTTGCCAATGGAATAGTACCACTAGTACAATCAAGAATTGTGCTCCCAGATACCCAGAAACTAATTCTTATGGCATTGTTTCAAACCTTAGCTAAATTTCCAGGATGTCATCAGACAGTAAAAGAATCAGAATTTTTATCTTGTACACAGGAGACATTTTTGTATATCATAATACATTTTGAAAAGCAAAGCTTTGGGACCTATTAATTACATCACATATTAAAGCTGTTATCAGGCATATCCAAAACTAGCACCTTACTTTGGTGATGAGTCTATATTCAAAACCTCTCTTCTAACATGGCTACTTACATGGTAATGAGAAAAAACTCATATGCCTTTTAGATATTTGAGCACATGAGTTAGACACTGGTTTGTAAACCCTGTCTTTTCAAAGTTAGTATCAGTGCATAGCCTCACCTATAGTGTCACTATAGTTGAGACACATATATACAGAAAAATATAAGAAATATTTTGCAGTGTATAGTAATGTGTTCATATATTCAAGGTAATATCAACTCATTTAAAAGCAGTCATACAGACATTTACATAATAAATATTAAAAAATGAAAGTCAATTGCAAAGAAAATAATTGATGCAAAGTAATGATTTAATTTATCCCTCACATTGTAAACACTAATATATTATGTGAGTAAAACTTATTTTATATAATAATGTGCATATGCTCTGGCTTTTATATGTTATCATGTAATTATTAAACATCATGATAAGATATAATAAGTGAATAACTCAATTTATAGAATATGTTCCAAAAATACAACAAAATGTGAATCATATCATGCATAGCTTATTTTTACTTATTTTTTATTGGATACAGCTTTCACTTCATCTAATATAAAAATTACTTATTCCATATTACTAGCCTAATTTTCATGAGGTGCTTTAACTCTGAGTATTCATGCTCCACACAAACGGCATCACACATATCACATATATTTCTTCTGAACAGCATGTTTGTGCTTTATCAGCCTTTCTACATAGAAATTTAGGAAAAACACATTTGCCTTAAAATCAAAACTCAAAAGTGCTTTTAACAGTTATTAGCACATAAAATGCTTGATTATTAGTTTATTAATAAATAAAAAGAAAGTCTCAAGTAAAATTCATCAAATTTCAATCATTGCACGAAGGAATGACATATTTTTCAATATTAATTTTATTAATTCTTAAAACTCAATACTTCAAAGCAGAATGGAGGAACTATTTCCTGTTAGGTTTTAGCTTAAATAGGTATCGTTGATATTATGTTCTCAACTAAATGCTGTCTATTGATCGGGTACTGGTAATATGTGATATAATAACATTTTAAAGGCAACTATTTGTTCAAATATAGACATAATACTCTCTTAAACTACATGAAACCTCTGTAGCCACATTTCCCAAGTGTAAAGATATTTGTAACAAGATGTACTAATAGATTATTTTATTAATCAAGGTTTAGATTTAGATTTTTTTTACAAGAAAAACATGACCCACTTCTGAAAAGATGCATCAACCCACACCTCTCTAACATTTCCTTAGATTTAATGACATAACATCTAGATAGTATAGGTGTGAAAAGAAAGTAATATCTCAAATTACACATAAATATAGCATAAACAGTATATCTACAGATTCACTTCATTAGCTTTGATGAGGTATTGTTGCCAATGAATTTTAAGAGGTAAGAGTGATCTATAGTCTAACAGACCTGAATCTATAAGATTGATTGTTTTCTGTATGCAATATGACCTGCCACAATTCCATATATATGTATGTATACATACATACACACACATGTATACATATATATGTGTGTATATATATCAATGTAAGCAGATAAGCATCGTCCCCTAGAATTCAGGAGTAAGTCTGTCAAATCAAACATTAGTCAGAATTATTTTTTCAGATAAGCTAAGTCCTATTTTTGCCCCCAAAAGAAATTAACACACATGGAACAGTCACCCTTTCTAATTGAGTTCTGCAGTTTGTGGGTATTTTGTGAAATAATCGTATCATTAAACATATCAGTGGAATGAGTGAGCTCCTTCCAGTCAGAAAAAACACTTGCCGTAAAACTCCCCCGTGAAAATAGCACACTGCAGTAGAAGTTAAGAATATAGCAACTGGGGATTAGGGAACAGAGCAGAGACAGGAAAAATGCCTTCTTTACTATGAGCAAGAAGTTTAGTTTCAGGTTAATGGTTGACGCTGGATTTTGAAGGAAGTATTGTTAATGAAGAAAAAGATATTCTTAAGTGAGCTTTCAACTTAATTATGAATCTCTGTTGACTCCAAGAGTTTCCTTAGCAGCTGGAGAAAACCCTCCTCTTGTTGCTGAGTAAGCAGGTCGTGCCAGTTAGTTAAATGGAACCTCACGCATATGTTCTGCACTTGAGCACTCCAAAACAATGTGTCAATCACAGGCTTAGATCTAGGAAAGAGTACTCAGCTTCCTTTCAATTCTGAAGGCATCTTATGTGAAAATGACAGGGGATATTTCCATTATGAATCTATTCCTTTCTACAAACAATAATGTCAGAAGTTAAAGTGATATTGTAAATCACATAGCCTAATGTAGCAGCAAATTATGTTATGATCATGAGGTTCAGTGCTCATGGATGATTTGTGTCTAAATGCTATTTTATAAATTTGACATTACACCAACTCTGCTATAAAGATCAAATGAACACAGGCTTCTTTAGATTTTCCACCGTTATTTCATCTCTATAGTAATTTACCCTGTGCACATATATTCTGAATATATTTCAAGTAAATCCCTCAAAGTATGTAAAGTGATTTTCTTGCTGAGAAGCTTGTGAATGAGCTTTAAAATACCTGATGAGAAACTGGAAATCATGATACGGATACAGAATCAGCCAAAAGTATGTCAGTTGCCACACTAGTGAGTACAGAGAAATGTACGTGTAAGAGGCATCTAAGACCCCAAAGTACAAAGGTTCTGTAGCCTCCATGATCCCAATATAAGAAGGGGAAATAAACCAATGGTGATAAAATAATATTTATAAAAATACCAATAATCGTGTTGAAAGAATCATTAGCTTCTATACTGTTTATTTCATGTTGTCCAAGTATCTTTTCACTAACATCAAAAAATTTTGCGTTTGAAAAAATCCACATCATATAATACATAACCCTGAGTTTTTCCAGTGATTGTCCCAAGTGAGTTTTGTGGTAGGAAACGCAGATACCTATACACTGGAGGTCCACTACTGAAACAGTAAATCGTTTCACTCTTGCAATTTAAACAACAATGTTGTTGTCGAGGAAGTAGTGACAACAACTGGCATTTTGAAAGCATTACTTTTGCTTTAAAGCCACACCAAAAGCATTTACAAAATAACCAGTTGAATATCCAATGGCTTACCCATTTACTTTCATTTGAAAATTTAGCCACGCTGAGGTACAGCGGGTACAGCTGTGGTGAACGCGTCCCTCTCCCTCCCCTTTAACGCAGCATCTCACTGTGAAGATTACAGACTTGTTTAGAACTTGCAGAAGTTTCCAAAAGCAAAACCACTCTCAAGCTTCCGATTCGGATGCCAGATCTGTGAGCAGCATTTTTTTAGCTTTGATTAGCTGGGCATCACTTTATTAATCATGCACGCTTTTCTCTGTGTGTTCCCTAAAGCGGTCACACACCGGAAATCCAATCTCAGTTAGAAAAGAAGTCTTACCTGATGACTGAGAGCAGCTGCAGCTGCAGGAACAGCCAGGGAAAGGGCAGCAGCGGGATGCAACAACGTAGCCTTGCTCCAAGGTGCGACTTCTCCCTCTGCCTCTTTCTCTCTTTCCTCTTCTAAATCACTGTAGCAAACCACGAACGAGCATTTTGTTCCCTTTAATTCACAGAAGGTTCCCAGGCCAGGCAGCCAGCAGACACCACTTTGTTCCTGGAAGAGGCAGCTTCTCTTCTCAGAAACGCTTGGACCCTCTCTGTGGCTCCCTCCACATTTACCCTTCAGATCAATAATGCTCTGTGGGCGGAGGCAGGGTGGTGAGGAGACTCAGATGCAGTGGCTAGCCCGGAGCCAATGGGGGCTCAGGATTCCTTCCCTGTCATCTCCCCGCCCTCAAAACAAAACCCAGCGTGCCTCTGACACATCTTTGAGTTGTGAAAACTAATTGAATCCTGTATTTGAAATGAATCTTGTTTCTTCTTTTTTCCACTAGCGTTCACAGTAGAATGCATTGAATGCTTAGAAAGGCTGACTCTCTAAACACTAGTTAAGGGAACCTGACAGAGAGGGCCTATTAGGCAAGGATAAAGTGAGTGCACCTGTCTTACACCTGACACTGAGCTTAGGAAATGTATCAGTTGTGTGGCAGATCAGAGACGAAACGAAATGTGCACACTTTCTGTCCTCAGGGACTTTGACTCTTTTATTTTCTGGAACACAACAATAAACTCTGTATACCTTGGAGGTGTCTCATTCTTCACACTTTAAACAACCATCACACTATCACTGATGGTTGGCACTTAGTAGTTAAGGAGATAATTATCATTCAGGCATTTGTTTCTATCCTGGGTTAACATAGTCCATACAGTGTGTGATGTGGTAGAAACTGTTCCAAACGCATTATTTTTTAATTATTCATGTTTTTTTTAATTTGTATAATTTTTCTAATAAAATATGTTATTTCTGAAAATGTCATCTAAATGACAATAAAATGTCATACCAAGAAAATCTAGTGTTGAATATGTAAGACTAAAATCTTTGAAATTATCTAAATCACAATGTATACCTCATTCTTGACAAACATTCTCTGATATTCACTATATAATACACTATTATATATCTTAATACAATATGCAATAATAAAAATTTGCTTAAACAGAGTTCTCTACAAGAATTAGTAATTTGTTTAAATATCAAGGATTCAGTAATTTTGAGATAAATTAATAAAAGTCAATATGTCAAATACACAGTTTCTGTGTCATTTAAAAAGAAAAATAAAATGGAATAAAGAAATATAAACATCTGTACAAATAATAATGTCTTTTCAATGTCATTGTTAAGAATAAAATTAATGTGTCTTTCTGAAATCTGTTGTTCCACTGAAGTAACATAAATAAGTTGATGCACTTGGTGTAGCTAAGCTTTGTATATTGTGACAAGTTTAAATAGCATGGGGAGGAATTACAAACAAAACAATTTTGCTACCTGTCCATCATGTGAATGAGGCATAAAAAATGTAATATGTACAGCTCTATTGACTGTCTCTATAAAAACGTTAATCCTAATGTTATTGTAATTCACCCATGTAACTAGTAGAATCTTGTTCATACCACTACCTTGCTAAGTGTGTGTGTAAAAACCTCTTCTACCATCTTGGTGTCTGAGTTACTTTGCATTTAGAATGAGAATGGCCATAATTATCTTCCTGAATAATATTAGATAGCAAATTAGCAAATTTATGAAGACTGCTCCAACCTGAGTTGAGGACTGGAGAACACTGGTGTCTTAACTGAATGAAGTATGAATGCAGCTTTAAAAATGATCATGTATATGACAGACAAATAAAGCTCAAGAGAGATTAATTATTTAACAACATAAATATACAGAAGGCTACTTATACAATAAATGTCATTGTCAAAATCATATCTTATATAAAGAATATTTCTACGGAAGAGACAACATAATAGTAAACAAGGAAAATTCATCACAGGAATCTGAAAACTTGAAACACTGTCAGATCCTTCAGTTTCTGTTTTGGACTCAATGCCTTCCATTAGTTTGACTTAGTAAAACAATAAATTATAATTATCAATCTATCAGATAGGTTTTCCATTATTTGCATGTGTAATTTTGACTAGGTTTTTACAAATCTTTCCTAGTCATGTCCTGAAGTTTCTACTTAATATATTTGTTTATGATCCATTGTCTCTCACAGCTATTTTACTTCAGTACTAATCCTCTCTGATGCTTCATTTCTAATCTCAAAGAGGGAAGGAGATAAAGCTGTCACTAAAACCCTAAGATTCTCATTCAAGCAGCAGTAATTTCAGAATGTAAGGGACTAACCTCAGGTTGTTCATATTTTCTTAATGAAAGAAAAAGCACAAACAAATTACTAAAGCAGAAGTCTATAAAACAAAGCTATGTGACATTCCTGCAGAGAGGGAACCATGGGGAAGACCTCAACTATTTTGATGAAATCATAGTACATCAAATCTATTCTGGTCTCAAACATCAAAAATATAAGACTGTCTCCCACGTGGTCAATATAACTAAAGAAGACTCTTCTTTTTCTTCATATTGCCATTTTCTATGTTGAATTTTTGTTTGTAAAATGAAGTCATGTTAGGTAGAGAAAACCAAATGCAAAACAATAATGCATAAAAATCTCTGAAAGGTTCTCTTATTCATAGGTCAATATAGTAGGTATAAGAATCAATGCTATGTGTTTTAAACGTTAAAACTCTGAAATTTTTGTTTTACTTTCTTTGAAGAGGATAAGATAAAGACCCATGTTATAGTAGTTTAAATGAAAATTGATCCATTGGCTCATAGGGACTGGCACTACTGGATGGTGTGGCCTTGTTGATATAGTTGTGACATTGGAGGAAGTGTGTCATTAGGGATAAGCTTTGAGGTCTAAGGTTGAAGCCAGGATTTTAGTTCAATATTTATTTTTTTCTGCACTACACTGCTGCTTGTGTATAAAAATGCATAATTATCAGACCTCTAGTGCCATGTTTACCTGCAACATACTATGCTTATGACCATGACATTAGTGGACTAAACCTCTGAAACATGCATAGGGTGTGAGTGATGTTTGTGTAATAACACATCCACATACAACATTCTTAAATGTAAAATAAGCCTACCAACAAATATGACCAATACAAAATGTAAAGTTGAACTGTGCTCCTTTGCAGTTTTTTTCATTAGGAAAATATTAAATAATAATCACATGCATTGCTTTCATCTAAGTGTCATGATGATCAAAGTTTAAGATGCTCTTTTAAAAACAATGAAAAACGTCAATGTAAATGCTTATTTTGTATACCTGCATAATATTTACCTAAATATCAGTAATAAAAAAATGTGCTGTTATTATTTGTAGGTTGTGAGCAAGGTAAGGTACCAAATTATACTAGAATGTGATGACTGTACCAAAGAAAACACACCCTGCTTTCAGAGTACATACATAGAAAAATCACATTGATCGAGTCATCCAGTAACCATAATAATGAAACTTATTGTTGATAACTTTTTATCATCTTATGCATATTTATATGTGTTCATAGTTATGTGTTTGTGGGCACAGATATGTTAGTAAATATATACTTGTATTTGCTTGTATGTGGAGGTCTTAAGTTGATTTTATTTTTTATTCTTGATTGTTAACTACTTTCCATATTGATGCATATTCCCCTTCTGAATGGAGAAGTGATATTTTCAGTTTCTCTGGTCAGTTACTTTTCTCTGGATATTTTGTTGCTTCTTCCACATGCTAGAATAACAATCATACTGCCATGTCTCCCATTCTTATGTGTGTTCTGGGGATCCAAACTCAGGCCCTCATGCTTGAACAGCAAATACTTTACCCGATGATCTATTTACCCAGCACTATGTTTTTGATTCTTCATTGTCAACTTTAAATGAGTTTATAATTACCTAAGAGAAGGGGATACATAGATAAAAAATATGACTTTATTCATAATAAAAAAAAAAGTTTGTAAGTGCTCAAAGAAAAGTTTACCAGAATAGTAAACAACTATCATACCATTACTTCCGTGATGAACACTATGATGTTTCCTGTGATAGAGCACTATGGCCAAAGCAACCTATGGAAACATGTGTTTAGAATTATGGTTCCAGTGATGTAGAGTCTATTAATATGGAGAAACATGAAAACATGCTCCAGGCATGGCAGCAGGTGCAGAATTTGGGGGCTCAAATTTTTAACTGCAAGCAAAGTGGAGAGAGAGAGAGAGAGAGAGAGAGAGAGAGAGAGAGAGAGAGAGAAAGAGAGAGAGAGAGAGAGAGAGAGAGAAAGAGGAGAGAGAGGCCACAGATGGTTAAACTTTCAAAAACAGGCTATAGCGACATACTTTCCCATTGGGCAAACCTGCCTAAGTATCCTCAAACAACACCAACAACTGGAAATAAAGTGTATACACTTTGGAGCCTGGGGAAGAGATTTTCATTAAAATGACTGCACTTGCTCAGAATGGGAGTTTTGAACTGAAAAGAGTGGAGAAAACAATCAGAGCACCAGTATGCATCTCTCTCTACCTTGTGAGTATAGCTGTGATGTTACTGCCTGCCTCAGTTCTGCTCCATGCCTGCTCTGTTGTAATGAACTGTACTCTCAAGCCATAAAACAAAGTAAGCCTTTTTGTGCTTCAATTTCCTTGTCAGTTGTTTTGCCACAGTAGCAAAAATAGTAACTATTAAAACACCATTATGCTTACTCCTTTTTTTATTATGAATAAAGTCATATTTTTTTCAGTGTATATCCCCTTTGTTCAAACTCCCTTTCCAATCCCTCTCCTCCCAGTCACTCTCTCATCTCCTCATATCCTAATCTCATCCCCAGCAAGGGCAGGAGGTTCCAAGGTCCCAAGGTGGCTTAGATCAGCATCCATCCACTCCAGACAAATACGCCTTCCTGACCCCCACATCAAGACTGGGTCAGGTGTTCCTCTGGAGGGAGTGGGCTCCAAGGTGCCAGTCCAAGGTGTTTCAGATCCCAAGCTGTTCAGTGGTTGTGGTTTGCAGCTTGGACATGCTTTGCTTTTTGCTTTTATGTTGCACTCATGTCCAATAATGAGTGAGTACATCCCCTGCTTCTCTTTGTGGGATTGTGATACATCGCTCAGGAGGATATTCTCCAAATCCATCCATTTGCCTGCAAATTTTAGGATATCATGTTTTCTTACTGCTGAGTAGTACTCCATTGTGTAGATATACCACAGTTTGTTAATCCATTCTTCAGTGGAGTGGCTTCTAGGCTGTTTTCAGGTTCTTGCTATTATGAATAATGCTGCTATGAACACAGTTGAGCTAATGACTTTGGAGTGCAAATGTGCATCTTTAGGGTATACACCCAGAAGCGGTATTGTTGGATTCTTGGGAAGATGGATTCACAGTTATCTGAGAAACTACCATACATCATTCCAAGCTTGTTCAGCCACTCTGGAATGCAATATACAAGCTTACACTCCCACCAACAATGCAACCTCTCCAGCATAGGCTGTCATCTGTATCTTTATCTTAAATCTGACAGGTGTAAAGTTGTATCTCAAAGTTGTTTGATTTGCATTTCTCTGATGGTAAAAGATGTTGAGCACTTTTTCAAGTGCCTTTCAGTCACTTGGAATTCTGCTGAGGATTCCCTTTTATTCTCAACATCCCCTGCTTTTATTCTCAACATCCCCTGCTTTTATTATCCTCAACTTTCATTGAGTTCTGAACCTCATTCTTAGATTGGGTTATTCAAGGTTTTAGGCTCTTACTACTAATAGCAAATGGGTATTAATTGAAACAATTTTATGTGTCATACTTGATGTTATTCATACCTCTATATCCCATATCTTGTATTAAAGTGGTACTATTATTTTCTTCAGTTTTAAATGTCAAGAAGTCAATGTGGACCAATTTAAATGTATAGTGGTTCTATATATATGAAATAGTGAAATCAAAATTCATTAACGTCAGCCATTCCCTGCTGCCATATTTTGTCACTATGATTATCACTAATCTTCCTGTATTGCAATGTCTATACAAAGATTGTTAAGCATAGAAATTATAGTTCCTCAGATCAATTACATAAAAATTACTTGAAACAATTCTGGCTTAAGTTAAATTTTAGTGACTGTACATTGCTGTGAAGAAACACCATGACTATAACAACTTTTACAAACCAAACACTTAATTGATGTAGCTCACTAACAATTTCAGAGGTTCAGTGAATTTTGCATCCTGGCAAAGAACATGATACTGTCCAGGAAGACATGGCACTGGCTACATATTGGATTACAGGATGTAGAAATTCAAGTGAGACTCTGGGCAGTATCCTGAGAATAGGAAACCTAAAAACACACCTTGTACAATGGCACACTTCTTCTGACAGGATCATGTGCACTCTAACAAAGCCAAACCTCCTAACAGTGTCACCCCTTATGAGGTTTTGGAGGCCAATAATGGTAAAGCATGTACTTCACATGCATAATACTTAGAGTTCAATTCTCAGTATCATCAAAACAAAATTTTTCCTAACTATTAACTGTCACATTTAGCTATTCTGCAAATCACAACCCCTGAAGAGCTTTGGATCTGAAACACCTGGGAGTGGCACCTTGGATCCCACACCCTCTAGAGGAACACCTGAATCAGTCTTGATGTTGAGTTGAGAAAACTGGATCTGCCAGGAGTGGTTGCTGAACTGAGCAATATTGGGACATTGGGACCTTGGGACTTCCTGCCCATGCTGGAGAGGAGATGAAGAGATGTGAAGAAGAGAGAGTGACTGGAGAGGGCAGAAGGAGAAAGAGACCTTGAATAAGGATAAACACAGATAGAAAACATGACTTTATTCACAATAAAAAAGAAAGATGGAAAATAAAGAAAAAAAGAAACTAGAAACAATCTAGTTGCCCCTCAACTGAGGAATGGTTTAACAAGCTGTGGTACATCTACACAATGAGGTACTACTCAGCAGTAAGAAACAATATTCTATAGTTTACAGGCAAATAAATGGATATGGAGACTATCCTCATGAGTGAGGTTTCACAGTCCCAGAAAGATAAGCAGGGGATGTATTCACTCATTAGTGGATTTTAAACAAAAAGCAACACATGTACAAGATGCAAACCACAAACACTGAACAGCTTGGAATCTGAAGCACCTTAAATTGGCACTTTTGAGCCCATTCTTTCCAGAGGAACATTTGTGCCAGTCTTGATGTGGGGATGAGGAAAGTGTATCTGCCTGGAGTAGATGCTGAACTATGCCACCTTGGGACCTTGGGACCTACTGTCCTTTCTGGGGAGGAGATAATGAGATGGGGAGAAGAGTGACTTGTAGGGGTGCATGGGGAAGGGCATTTGAACAAGGGGATACATGGATAGAAAATGAGACTTTATAAATAATAAAAAATGAAAAAAGATATTTGTTCTCATTTCTAGAACCTGTATCATTCTATCCCAAGCCATTGCTGCTCCACTTGCAGGACAGGAAAGAAGACTCCCACGGGCAAGCGTTCCAACCAATACTGTCGTTGGACTAAACACATTCTCCCATCACCATAAAAACCTCAGGAACTCCATGAGACACAGAATCTTCCAGCTCCTATTGGACTGAGAGCTCGGATTGAACCCAAAGAGGCTGTATAAGACACAGACAAGCAGATCAGATTGGAATCAAAACAGATCCCTGAGACACAGATCCTACTTGGACCTACTGAAAAAAAGAGAGGAAAAACATCAGTATAAGAATACATGCAACAAAGAACACTACCATGTCAACATCAGAACTTAGCAGTTGTGCAAGATCAAGACCTGCATATCACAATGTAGAAAAAGCAGAAGAAACCTGTCTTAAAAATAACTATATGATAATGAGGCCTTTAAAGAAGACAAAAAATTTCTCTTAAAATCAAAGAAAAGACAAATAAAAATTGGAAAAAAATCAATAAATTCCTTTAAGAAAGCCAAGAAAATGAAAAAAAAAAAAAGCAATATAACAAATGAAGAAAACTGTTCAAGGCTTGAAAAGTGAAATAGAAGTTACAAAAACACACAAAGAGAGGTAAAGTTATAAATAGAAAATCTGAAGAGATGAACAGAAACTACAGACATGCAAGTGTAGCAAATACAATGCAAAAGACGGAAGATTAAAACTCTGGCATAGAAGATAGGCTAAATAATATAGATTTGTCAGTCAAAAAACAATAAAGTCAAAGAGAGTCCCTAACAAAAATGTCCAGGACATCAAAACACCACAAAAAAAATAAAACTAAGAGTAATAGGAATAGAAGAAAAAGAATACCAGCTCAAAGGCAAAAAAAATATATTCAACAAAACTATAGAAGAAAAATTTCCCAATCTAAAGAAGAAAAAGCATATGAAGATAAAAGAAGTGTACAGAACATGAAATGGACTATAACCTCAAAACTCTGCTAGATACGAACTAAACAAACCACTAAACATAGAGAAAATAGAATGAATATTAAGAGATGCAAAGTAAAAAGGTCAAGTAACTTAAAAAGACATACCTTTCAAAATAAAATTCTACATCCCAATGGAGATTATGAAGCCCAGTAGGTCCTGGACACATGCTATAGAGATACTAAGAGACCACAGATGCTTACCTAGGCTAACATATCCAGTAAAACTCTCAACCATAGTAGCTGGGGTAAAGTAAAGATTCTATAACAAAACCAGATTTAAACAATATTTATCCACAAATCCAGCCCGAAAGAAGCACTTAGAAAAAGAAACAAACAAACCTCTAACCTAAGGACATTAGATGCACTCATAAAAACTCAAACAAGACCACTAGTGAGTGAGTACATCCCCTGCTTATCTCTCTGAGTTTGTGATACTTCGCTCAGGAGGATATTCTCCAAATCCATCCATTTGCCTGTGAATTTTAGAATATCATTTTTTCTTAAAAGCCAAACATGCCCAAGCAGCAAACGACAACCACTGAATAGCTTGGGATCAGAAACACCCTGGACTGACCCTTCAAACCCCAGTCCATCTATAGGAACACCTGACTCACTCTTGAGGGAGGGGGGACAAAAGTGGATTTGGCCGGGAGTGAAGACTGATCCAAGCATTGTTGGGCCAGTGTGACCATAGGACTGTCGGCTCCCTGCCAAGGAGGGGATGGGGAGTTGCAGAGAAGAAAAATGATCAGATGTGGTGGGAGGGGGAAGAGACCTTCAATAAGGATATACAGGGATGGAAAAAAAATTCAGAGGGAAAGCTGAACACAAAGAAAATATATGTATAGTAATCTTATTTGCATTTCCACCCTTGATAAGCCATGCTTATGATTATTATCCTCTGTATAGTTATTGTTAACTCTTCGACATTTTTTTTAAAAAAATTCTTTTTACTGTTTTTTTTGATAAATACAACAATAAAAAATATCATATTAATAAAAAATATCATATTAGTAAATTTCAAAGAAGGAACACATACATATCCACAGCAGTATCATAAAAAATAATGGGAATTAGATATCACAGATAATTAATATTTTTAGTATCAATAGACTTGATTTTTCTATAAAATCAGAGGCTAATAGAATGGATATAAAGCTAACATCCTTCATTTTGCTGCATACAAGAAACACACCTCAACTTCAAAAAAAAAAAAAAAAAAAAAAAGAAACCTTTCCCTGAGAGTCAAAGGTTGGGAAACTACTATCAGATAAAATGAAGTTAAAAAGCAAGCTGTAGTAACTATCTCAATATCGAACAAAGTAGACTTCAAACTGAAATCAATCAAAAGAGATCTAAAAGGGATATTGCATATTCATTATGAAAAAAAATATTGGGGCTGGAGAGATGGCTCAGAGGTTAAGAGCACTGACTGTTCTTCCAGAGGTCCTGAGTTCAATTCCCAGCAAAACCACATGGTGGCTCACAACCATCTATGATGAGGTCTGGTGCCCTCTTCTGTAAAACTGTATGCATAATAAATAAATAAATCAAAAAAAAATTTAAAAAAAAAAAAGAAAAAAAATATAACAAAATGAAGTCTCAATCCTAAACATCTATGCCCCAAATACAAGAGCACCCACATTTAAAAAAGCAAACAAAAAACTTTTAAAAGCTTAAATCGCAGATAAAACCCTAAACACTAATAGTGGGAGACTTTGCCAGATAGAAACTCAAAAGAAAAATAAGGTAACTAACAGAGGTAATGAGTTAAGTAGACTTAATTGACATATATAACATTTCAACCAAACACAAAAGAATATATCTTTTTTTTTTTCTCAGTGCTCCATGGACCCTTCTTTAAAAATGACAAAAACTAAGTTATAAATTAAATGTTAATACATTTTAAACAATTGAAACAACCTCTAGTATCCTATTAAGCCCCCAAGACCTATAGTTAGAGTTCAATAAAAACACAAATAGAGAATCTCACATAAGAACCTTATAGCACACCAGAATGCACCAGACCAAGAAGAAGCAAACTCATTCAGAAGAAGTAGAAGGGAGGAAATAATCATATTCAGGGCTGAAATTAACAAAATTGAAACAAAATAAGCAATACAAAAGCCAATAAAACAAATAGTTGGACCTTTGAAAAAATCAACAAGATAAAACATTGAAGACCCAAACATTAATCCATAAAACTATGAACTCCTGATTTTGACAAAGATAAACAAAAATAAACAAAAAACAGATGAAAGCATTTCAAAAAATGGTGCTGGCATTACTGGAAGGTAGCATGTGGAAGAATGGAAATAGATCCACATCTCTTACAATACACAAAACTCAAGTCCAAGTAGATAAAAGACCTCAACATAAATTTATTTACATTGAAGCCAATAGAGAAGAAAGTGGGAAATAGTCTTGAACTCATTGGCACAGGGAATCAATTTCTTAATATAATACAAGTAGTATAGACACTGAATGCAGTGATTAGTAAATGGGACATCCTAAAACTGTGAAGATTATGCAAGGCAAAGGAAATGGTCAATAAGACAAAACTGCAACCTACAGAATGGGAAAAGACCTTCACTAACTCTTCTTCTGACCAAGGGCTGATCTCTAAAATATATAAATAACTCAAAAAACTAAACATCAAAAAATTATCCGATTAAAAATGGAGTACATGTCTACAGAAAGTTCTCTACAGAAGAATCTCAGTTTGCCTAAACACACTTAAAAATTCCAGATTCAACCTTTAGATTCTCCAGCCTTGGGCAAATAATTCTTGCCTGCACAAGTCGAGCTGAGAAAGGGAGACAGATGCCCTAGATTCTGATCTCAGCTCTTGGAGCACATTCCCTCCAAAGGAACATTTGAGCCAATCTTGTTGTGGGGATGGGGAAAGTGGATTTGCCTGGAGTGGATGTTGAACTAAGCTACCTTGGGACCTTGGGACCTCCTGCCCTTAATGGGGAGGAGATAAGGAGATTGGGAGAAGAAAGAGTGACTGGTAAGTGCAGGATGGGGAAGGGCGTTTGAACAAGGGGATACATGGATAAAAAAGAAATGAGCTTTATTAATAATAAAAAACCAAGAAAGAAAAAAAAAAAGAAAAAGGGAGCCATTGTGGGATTCGAGAGAAACTTGGTATTTGGAAAATACCAAAAGTCCACAAAGATGACCCAAACTAAGATGCCAAGAAATAATGGAGAGGGTGCCCTAACTGGCATTCCTCTATAATCAAATTGATGACCACCCTAATTGTCAATATAGAACCTTCCTCTGGCAATGGCTGAAAGCAGATGCAGAGATTCACTGAAAAACACCAGGTTTAGCTCCCAGTCCAGCCAAAGAAAGGGAAACAAGATTTTTGAGTAAAGGAGTCAAGATCATGATGAGAAAACCCAGAGACAGTTGACATGAGCTATTTGGAGCTCACTGAATCTAAACTATCTTCTGAGGAAACTGCATGAGACTAAACTAGGCACTCTGAATGTGAATGACAGCTGAATGACATGGACAGATTATGAGGCCTCTGGCGGTGAAACTGGAATTTATTTTAATGCATAAGTTGACTTCATAGAGCCAATTTCCTACAGAGAAACACCTTGGACAACCTTGATACTGAGAGGAGAGACTTGGTCCTACCTCAACTGGATAGGTTTGACGGCATTGGCTCACTGCTGGTGTTCTTACCCTCTTTGAGGAATGGATAAAGAGAGGCATAGAGGGAATCTGGTGGAAGAATGGGAAGAGGGGAGGAAGGGAGAACAGTGGTGGGTATGTTAAAAAATACTTAATAGAAAAAATAAAGTTAAAAATTTAAAATTGGCCATGCATATATAAACAAACATATAACAATAATGGATAAAATAAAATAAAAATACAAGAGAAGGAAAAAATTGCTCAATATTCTTAGCCAATAGGAAAATGCAAATCAAAACAACTCTGAGATAACATGTTACACTTATCGGAATGACTAAGATCAAAAACACTCATGACAGCCATTGCTGGAGGGGGTGTAGAATAAGGAGAATACAAGACACTCCCATTGCTGGTGGGAGTGTAATGTTGTACAGTCACTTTGGAAAACAGTATGGTCATTTCTCAGAAAACTGAGAATAATACTACCTTATGATGCAACAATATTTTCTTGGGCATATACCCAAAGATTTCACATTCCTATCACAAGGACATTTGCTCAGATATTTTTATAGCAGCATTATTTGTAATGGCCAGAACCTGGAAACAACCTAGAAACCCCTCAAATGAAGAATGAACACAAAAAGTTGTACATTTATACAATGGAGTATTTCTCAGAAGTTAAAAAAAAATGCAGGAAAATGGATAGGACCAAAAATTATCATCCTAGGTGAGTTAATATACCTTGAAATACAGACATGTTATGTATTTACTCATAAGCTGATATTAGACCTAAAGCAATGGATTATCAGGCTATAATCTACAAACCTGTAGAAGCTTAGTAATAAGGATGACCCTCAGAGAGACATCCATGGATTCCCTGGGAAGGGAAATAGATAAAATCTTCTGATTAAATTTGGAACAAGAGGGAGGGTTTAAGTAGAAATGGGAATAGAACATGAGGAAATGGGATGGTTGAGTTGGGGGAAGGACAGTAAGGGAGAACAACAAAATAGGTATCTTGATAGAGAAAGTCATTTGGAGGTTAGGGAGAAACCTGGTCCCAGGAATCCACAATAAAATTTCCAGTTAAGACTCAATCATTAGTAAAAGGGTTCCTAAATTGGTTTTTTGTAATCAAATTAATGACCACGGTAATTGTAATCATTGAACTTTCATCAAGCAACTGATGGAAGAAGATGCAGAGATCTACACCTAAGTTCTGAAAGAGCTTCCAGTCCAGTTGAAGAGAAGGAAGAGGTATTATTTGAGCAAAGCAGACAATATCATGTTTAGAAAACCAAAAGAGATAGCTGACTTAAGCTACTTGGAGCTCACTGACTCTAAACTGACAGTTCTGGAGCCTGCATGGGACTGATCTAGGTCCTCTGATTGTGGGTAGCAGTTGTGTGGTTGTGTGCTATGGACAGTCTGTGGGGCCTATGGGAGTAGGACCTGATTTATCCTTAGTGGCATGAACTGGTTTTTTGAATGAGCCTTGATACCAGAGGCGGGGTAGTGGTAGGAGTTGGGGTTCGGTTTGGTCATGACTATCCTGATATGCAGGACTTCCTTAACTCTTTATAGGAGGCCTTATACTCTTTGAATAGTGGATGGGGTGGGGAAAAATGGTGGGTGAGTGACAGAAGAGGGTGAAGGGGTTAACCAAGGTTGGTACATTAAAAAAAAGAAACTTTAAATAAAAAATGAAATAATTTTTAAATTTGTAGAGCTGTTGAATCACTGGTTAATGGCAAAAGCAAATAGCTAATATATAAAAAACATATAGAGTATAGACAGTATTCTCTTGTGGCCACAGTAAAAGTCTTTGTTTTCCAGAAACCTAAAGCAAGTATAAATTGTAGCTCAGTTATAGGTATATTTTATTGTAAAAGTACCATTTCTTCCCAAAATTTTAGAAGCATCCCTGCAAGGAACTAGGGATAAGTGCATTGTATAAGCAAGTTCAAACAAAAATAATAGAATGCTTTATTAGAAAATGTGACTTTCATATTCATCAAGGTTGTAAAAATTAGAGATGGGACCTATCTCACTGTTGTTCACTAATGGGTTCACATTGTTAATAAATAAAGAAATGTCCATGATATTTGACTACATATGGTAGGAAATAATTAACAAAGTTCATGTATGTGTTTATCAATAAAATGATTGATATCTCAGTGTCACTATAATGCATATGAGAAAACACTAAGGAAGAGTAGGTTAGTGAAGAGTAAGAGACCCTTGAATATAATAGTATATCACATAACTTAGAGTGAAAATAAAATCTGTTGAAAATCTGAGCCTATACACCTCCAAAATGTATATATCATATATTGCAATATTTGGAGTCAAAAGGTGTATAAATAAACACACAGATGCAATGTTAAATAGTAAATAGGTGACAATTCATAATGAACCACAGGAATTACATCAGAGACATCTCCTGTTGCTATGTCTGTGAGCCTACATATGATAACTGCTACAAGGTCTTCCTATGTTTACTGTCTCCCTGCATTCTTCTCCTCAGTAAATTACATGCCATTGCAAAAGAATCCTTTCCAGTATTGCATATAACCTATACATAATGTATGAGGTATGCTAAATTGTTAGTTATAATCTGGACAGCAGGTAATGTTCATAAATTTCCTTGAGGACTAATATTGTTTTGCTGATAGTTGACAATGGAGGTTTGGATGACTGTGACCATTCCATTATTCAAAGGTAAGCTTTAGACACTAAAGCATAAGAGTCTGATAGACTTTGCTCTGCATTTCAAGTTTTTATAACAGAAACAATAGTGATGTGACTGATTTTGTAATGCTTGGCATTAGCATTAGTGGTGAAGAAATTATAGATTTTTTTGTTAATTGTAATGACAACAGTTTCATAAGCCTGTGATAACTGAAAGCTGAGCCACAACCTGTTTGTCTTAAGGTTTCTATTGCTGTGAAGATACACCATGACCAGGACAACTCTTATAAAGAAAAAATTTTAATTGAGGTGGTTTACATTTTCAAAGGTTCAATCCATTATTATCATGAAGCTACAATGTAGAGTGTAGCTTGTAAATATGGTGCTGGAGAATAAACTGAGATTGCAACATTGTGATCAATAATCAAAATGTCTCTGACATACTGGGGATGGCTTGAGCATGTATGAGACCTCAAAGCCTGCCTTTACAGTAATACACTTTCTTCAAAAAGGCCACACCTACTCCAATAAATCCTTATCTCCCAACATTGACCTTACTTATGAGCTTATGGAGGCCAATTACATTTCAACTGTCACACTGTTTATTTAATTCATGTACTCCACAAAGTCATACATATGTCCAACCTCAAGCATGTATCTTTGACACACAATTAGCAACTTAGGTACAGATTTTTCATAGTGTTATTGGTAAATGTAAATCCAACATTGTTTAGCTTCTTAGCAACAAGAAATATTGTGAAAAAATTAATTTAAAATATTTTTACTTATTTAAAAAATTGATTATTTTATGATCCATAGTAATTTTATATTTTTGATGCAGTCTATAGACATATCAACATTTGATGTACTAAAAAACTCATTTTTGATATTATAAACGCACTTAATATTAAATTAATTTCTCACAATTTAATACTTTAAATATTCCTCTTTTTGTTATATATATATAATGTTTTACATATATATAATGTTTTATATATAATGGTTATTCACTTTTTAACTGGGTTGACATCAACTGTTTCTAAAACTCTATAGTATTTTATCTAAATAGGTATACACATATTTATTTTAATTTGGGTCGTTTTAGTTATATACATGTAACTGAAAAGAAGAAATTAGGATGGAAGAAATAATAATTTCTTTTATAACAGTACATGCATGAAAAAAAAACCTGAAAAGTGGTTGTAAGATTTTCAAACCATGTGTTTTACCTGAACCTACAATACTCCCGTTTGTTTACCTGTAGTCTCTTTCAGTACACCTCCCCTCAGTCCTCACCTTTCCAAACTAATCTTTTATGTTTTCTTTTCCATCTACCATCAGTTCACTCCCCAAATCTCTTCTATATTCTTTTCCCAAAAAGATTGGTTGTTCCCCATTGAGCACTTCCTGTTATCTAGTCTCTCTTGGTGTGTGGATTGTAAGATAGTTATATCTTATTTTAAAGCTAATATCCACTTTTGAGTGAGTATATACCATGGTTGTCTTTCTGAGTTTGGTTTTACACATTTTTTCCCTATTTCCATCCATTTGCTTGGAAATTTTATGATTTCATTGCTTTTAACAGCTGAGTAAAACTCTATTGTTTGAATGTATCATATTTTTTTCTTTTTTAATTTATTTAACTTTTTTTTTTCTTGGTGTTCAGCTTTCCCTCTGAATTTTTTTTTTCCATCCCTATATATCCCTATTGAAGGTCCCCTCCTCCTCCCACCACATCTGATCACTTTTCTTCTCTGCAACTCCCCATCCCCTCCCTTGGCAGGGAGCCGTCAGTCCTGTGGTCACACTGGCCCAACAATGCTTGGATCAGTCTTCTATCCCGGCCAAATCCAGTTTTGTCCCCCCTCCCTCAAGAGTGAGTCAGGTGTTCCTATAGTTGGACTGAGGTTTGAAGGGTCAGTCCAGGGTGTTTCTGATCCCAAGCTGTTCGGTGGTTGTGGCTTGTCTCTTGGGCATGTTTGGCTTTTTTTCTTGTTTGTTTGTTTAGAGACCACTAGTGAGTGAGTACATCCCCTGCTTTTCTCTCTGAGTTTGTGATACTTCGCTCAGGAGGATATTCTCCAAATCCCTCCATTTGCCTGTGAATTTTAGGATATCATTTTTTCATACTGCCGAGTAGTATTCCATTGTGTAGATGTACCACAGTTTGTTAATCCATTCTTCAGTTGAGGGACATCTAGATTGTTTCCAGGTTCTTGCTATTATAAATAATGCTGCTATGAACATAGTTCAGCTAATACCTTTGGAGTGTGAATGTGTCACTTTAGGGTATACACCCAGAAGTGGTATTGCTGGGTCTTTGGGTAGATTGATTCTCAATTTTCTGAGAAACCTCCATATTGTATTCCAAAGTGGCTGGACAAGCTTACAATCCCACCAACAATGGAGGAGTGTTCCCCTTGCTCCGCATCCACTCCAGCATAGGCTGTCATCTGTACCTTTTTTCTTAGCCAATCTAACAGGTGTTAGGTGGTATCTCAAAGTTGTTTTGATTTGCATTTCTCTGATGGCTAAAGATGAAGAGCACTTTTTCAGGTGCCTTTCAGCCATTCGTAGTTCCTCTGCTGAGAATTCCCTTTTTAGATCTGACCCCCATTTTTTGATAGGGTTATTCAAGGTTTTGTGATCTAAATTCTTGAGCTCTTTATATACCTTAGAGATCAGTCCTCTGTCACTTGTAGGGTTGGTGAAAATCTTTTCCCATTCTGTAGGTTGGCCTTTTTTCCTATTGACAGTGTCCTTGGCTTTGCAGAAGCTTCCCAGCTTCAGGAGATCCCACTTATTGATTGTTGGTCTTAGTGCCTGTGCCACTGGTATTATATTTAGGAAGTGGTGGCCTGTGCCAATTTGTAGAAGTGTATTTCCCACTTTCTCTTCTAACAAGTTCAAAGTGGTTGGGGTTAAGTTGAGGTCTTTGATCCACTTGGATTTGAGTTTTGTGCAGGGTGACAGGCTCGGATCTATTTGCATTTTTCTACACACTTCCTTCCAGTTATACCAACACCATTTGTTAAA
>PVIH01006989.1:0-96877 GCA_004025045.1 Sigmodon hispidus
ATGTGAGCACCTCACAGGGTCTGACCAAGTATGTGAGCACCTCACAGGGTCTGACCAAGTATGTGAGCACCTCACAGGGTCTGACCAAGCATGTGAGCACCTCACAGGGTCTGGCCAGTATGTGAGCACCTCACAGGGTCTGACCAGTATGTGAGCACCTCACAGGGTCTGACCAAGTATGTGAGCACCTCACAGGGTCTGACCAGTATGTGAGCACCTCACAGGGCCTGGCCAAGCATTCTCCCCTCTTACCTTTCCATTTTCTCTCCCTTTTTCCACAATCTTTCTTTCAGTCTTACATATACATATATGTGTGTGTTAATATATTTATGTGAATACATTTATAAATTTTATGTATATATATATACACACACACACATAGTCAAGACACATTGGTCCCTGTCTTTTTTGAAACTCTTCACTATGGGTACTTTTTAAAAAGTTACTTTATTTTTAATTACTGGTATATGTTTGTCTGTATGGGGTATGTGGATATGTGTACAGTGTCCTCAGATACAAGATGATGCAAATGGCCTGGAGCTTACAGGTGGCCATGGATTGCCCCTGTGGAGAAGTGGTACATGCTCTAGATGACTGATCTTTCCGGCTCCACTATGGATATTTTTAAATACATAAAGTTTATGTACTGAAGAATCTGGATTTTCATGAGGAAAAACATGTGCTATTTGTCTTTGTGTCTCTGGCTCCTTTGGCTAAGATGATGATAATGTGTCCATTTCATTCTCTTAGTGACTGAATCAATCTCCTCTGTGTTTATCTCACTTTCTAAATCTATTTTGCTGATGGATACCCAGGCTGATTCCGTAGCATGGCTACAGTGAATAGCAACACACAGAAAGCATGTGTGTGTAGCCATCTCTGTGATATATTCCACTCCTCAGGACTAAGGGCCTTTCATACAAAGTGAAGACTTAGAAAACAAGGTAAACATTTCTATCTACAGACCTCGGCTATCCTGCTAGCCAATACACAGTGGAGAGATTACCATACCTGCCTCAGCAGAGCCCTAACATGTAGTCTGCTGTTACCAAGACAGACAAGTGACATTGGCAACACCCTCAAGTAGCTTCTCAATGCCTTTGAAACCTGTTTCCTCTGTCTGTGTTGGGGGGGCATAGTTGTACCCCCAGACCAGCCTTGTGCCCTCTTTCCCTCTGCTTCAGCACGCTGACTTCTGATAAGAGTCTCAGACTCACCAAGGTCAGTGTCTCCTCAGAACCTTGGCCCCACATGCTGAGAAGCAACCTGCTTGCTCTCTGCCTGGTTGAACGCTAATGCTCTCAGGTGGCAACTTTGGCGTAACTCTCTCAGTGCATGCCACCCTGGTCCTGAAGACAGAATTAGACTCTTATTTGATGACCAGCTGCCCCTGATGTACCAGAAGCTCCATGAGAGAGACATCAATTGTCCTCAGCACTTTCACACCCTGGCTAGCATCTGTCCTGGCCCACAGCAGCTCTTGACAAACAGAGTTTGATTAGTAAACAAATACACCTTCACTTATGCATTTAAATAGTCCCCATGCAGTAAGGTTATCTGTCTAACATCATAATTTTACCCAGCATATGTACCATTCCTAATGAATACAAATAAGGAACCCAAGGCTGAGTGAAGAACTCTTGTGATTTCTGGGAGATCACTTAATAATTGAGACATAAGGAATTCCCTGAGTCAGGCTCCATTTCTAGTTCATGCTTAGACTGTCTTGGCTCATGAACAGTGGAGCCTAGAATGAGCATTTAGCTGCTGCCTGATGTGTCTCCAAGAAGTTGCAGACTTACCTTCTATGAAACAAAGATGCTAGCAGCAACCACAGTGGTAGACAGCAGGAAAGCGTCAAAAGTCAGCTTCAGTTCCACATTCGAGCTTGTGTGTGTGTGTGTGTGTGTGTGTGTGTGTGTGTGTCCCCGTCTGTCCTGGAGGGGGATGCATGTGCAGGTGTCCATCCTCAGGAGACCTCCTTATTGTTTTGACAAAGTCTCTTACTGGGATCTGGGGCTCATTGATACAGTTGGGCTAAGGAACTTCCCATCTCTACCTCCTTGATGCTAGTAATGTAAATAAGGCACCACTCCTACATTTTTACATGGATTCTGGGGATCTGAACTTAGACTCCAGTACAAGTATTTTACAGGCAGAGCCATTTCTCCAGCCCATCCCACAGACTTTCATCCAGGATCACGCAATTCCCAAAGCCAGGTGCCCAACCCATGACTGGAATCTCTCCAAGGACAAAGCCTCCATTTTACATCGAAGGCCTCGGGAGTGTTCTGGCGGAATGGGGAACAGTATAACATAGAAAGGCTCTCTGAAGCAAAGCCATTAGCCACATCTACAAATAGGCTAGAGATCCACCAACCTCAAATGACAAGTGTTTCCTCTCTCACTTCCTCTAATGCTCGGAGACGTTTTTATCTCTCATTTCCAATTCACCCTTTATCTTCAGTTTGTGTCAATTGACAATAACATATTTATACCTGTATGCGCATCTGCTGTACTCTAGCTGCGGGGTCAAAAACAGACAGTTGCCCTATGGGGCAGGAAGTCTGTTAAATGGAGTTCTGTTTCTCGGTTTCTTATGTCCCTAAACTCCATTTGTGTGTGTAGAAGCAACAGAAATATGCATATGAAACTGTGAAGTTCACTGGCAACTGTCAAACTTCAATAACCCCAAACTTGAAATTTGCTAAAGCCAGAATGAGAAATCGAGACTAAGTACTGCCCTGGTCACCATATGCGATGCCATTATCCCACTCTTAGATTCTAATGCAAGCCTTTCCCCTGACACCAGACCCACCGTGGACACTCCAGGCAGTACCCCACCCCATGAACTCACAACACCCCTCATATTTAGCAATGACTTATAATTTTAATAATTGCTTTTGTCTAATGTGCTTGCTCATATCCAGAGTGTCCTGAACCTTGAGCCAAAATATCTAATATCTAAGAAGCCCAGCCATCTCTTCTATTCCTCTCTTTCTTGTCCATGATGAGATCTGAGGAAGGGGCTTCTTCCTGCTCATTATCAAGTTTTGCAGAGCACAAGGAACTTTGCTTTTTTCCACCTACATAAGTAGGACACATACCCTCCTGCCCACGGCACAGTGCAAGAGGTGGAAGCACAATGGGCTACATTCCTGAACCAGCACTAAGGTAGCAAAAGTCATTGGCCCTAGTAGAGACACAACCACCTCTTTTCCACATGTCTATTTCTTCCTTTCTGTAAAGCTGTTTTAGCAGGTAGTGTTACTCAGAGTTCTGTTATTATAACAAACATCTGAGAGAATGGACTTCAGAGATGAAAGGCTTATTTGGTTCAGTGTTTTGGACACTCTGTCAGTCCCTGATTGACCTGCCCTGTTGCTCTTGAATCTGGCATGAGTCAGCATACTATGGAAGCCACATGCTTTAGAACATGCCACTCACCTCATGCATGGCAGCCACAAGGCAGAGAGAGTAATAAACCAGTGTCCCTCATTCCCCCACCAGGGAACTGTCCTCAGTGACCTACAACCTTTCCCTCGGCCCAGAATCACAAAGTTCCCCCATGTCTTAGAATGGCCCCTGGGGCCTTTATGGACAGTCTAATCAGGCTGTACCAACTGGTGCAAGTCCCTGTATCTTACAGAGATCTGCAATTAGCAGCCCGTCTGAACCCTGTCATCACTCTGTGACAGCCTGTGTGGTTAGTCAGTCAAAATTTGGTTTTAGAGCAGAAATAAGGAGTAAAGCCCTGGCTTGGGTCTTGAGAAACTTTGCTTAATCATTAACCTTATTTGTTAAATTTTTTATTAATTTCATATCAAGGAGGTTTGTGGCCTTGCCCAGATATTTACAAAATAGCATTGGGCTTTAATTTCAAAATTGAAGTATGTGTGTTTCCAGATATCAAGGAGAATTATGGGCTTGCCCAGGTATTTACAAAACAATAATGAGCAAGACCAACCTCAGCAAGACCTTGCTGGGCAGGAGAGGGAAGAAATCCCAAAGATTAGTAGATTAATCAGTCAATCTTGCAGTCCCAAACTGATGGCATCTGGCACTGCAAGATTTTCTGATTAATTTACAAATCTACAGATTGTTCCTACTATTACAAACCTAAGGAAATCGTTCATTCTCAGAAGCAAAAGGTGATTGATTGAAAAATGGGGTGATCAGTGGTACTTCAGGGGTCTGTTGGAGAAAGGAGAAAGCCCATTCCCAGCACTTTTATCAAGCCCCAGTATAAATGATTGTGTTCTTGTCTACATGACTCCTGGAGAGAAACCACAAACCAAGGTCTACAGATTCCACTACAGGCGTTGTGGAAAAAATGGCTGAGGAAAACCTGTAGCTCACATATGTGGCAGCCATGCTCTGATCATCATTGTCTAGGCAGATAAGGATTATACAAAATAAATGGAGAACATTACTCAGGATTGAATAAATAAGGTAACTATCTAATCCTCAACTCCATCAAAGACCTGAGAGATTTAATATTACCTGAGTAAACAGGGAATGCCGTGCAAAGAACTTTCAAAACTATAGAGATGATAGAGACATTGGCTGCCTGGACAGGCACCCCAGATTCCTCTACAACTTTGGGATATCATTGACCTACAGGCCTAGCATATCTGGCAGGCTTATCTGTGAAGCAGACTATTTTGAAGGACTGTCTTACTGTGTCTTGGCAAAGTTCAGCAGTCATTTTCTTTGGTGGCCTACTTGTCCAATTTGGACAACATACTGTCAGCCATCAAAGCTAGAGCAGTTTTTGCCTAATGGCTAACTTGGCCATCGTGAGAGCAAACTCCATGTGGAGGTTCTTCAATGCTCATCATCTTCTTTTGAAGTAGATTAGTGCCACCAGGAGTAGACACGTCTCACTGTCATGAAAAGCCTTATGTTATTAAAATATCCATCAGTTTTTCATATTTGGCACTAATATCAAACTACTTTTTAAAAGATAAACTATGAATTACCAAACTGATAATGATTATAATTGACATGTCAACCCCAGCTAAGTTGATTATTCTTTCATTATTTTTTTTCATTTTCAAAATATACAGTGTAGAACTATATGAGACCTAACTCTCTACATTGTAATATTGTTCCCCATTCTTAACCTAGGGAAAACTATTTTTTTTAAACCAATCCTCCTCTTAAGAATTCCCAGGTGTCACACCAGATCTGCTGACAATGACAGTGAAGGCAAAGCTGTTGGGCAGCTGATCTGGGGTGGCAGCGACCTGAGGTGGAGGCCCAGGGGAAGCAGGGAGCCCATGTGGAAGGAAGCATGCCACATGAAAAGCAGACACAGGAAGAAGCATGGAAGCATCATGCATGGTGGGAAGCAAAAGCACAGAGCTCCCTGAATTAGGGGAGGCAGCCTGCCGTGGGTGGCTAACTGTGAGGACATTTGAGGCACAGCTGCCTGAGGCAGCATCTGGAGGCTGCTGTGGAATGTAGGATGCAATGAGAAAAGCCTAGACTTACACAGAGGGCCAAGGGAAAGAAGGGAAGGCCAGCCTTGGCAGTGACTCTGGTGGCTGCAAAGACAGTGGCAGGCTGATCTCATGCTCAGCATGGGGTGCCAGATGAAAAGTTTGTCTAATTTCTTTTATTAATAAAAACTCAGGATTCAGATATGAAGTAAAAGTTTGATCAATCAAAGAAGTGGGGGAGAAGCTACAGTGACCTCCTTTCTCTCTCTTCTTCCTTTATCCAAAGGACTAAGCATCCCTCTAAGCCCCTTCCTGCTATTTCCTGTGCCTCTCTATATGTCCTGGGTCCTTCAAAACCTCTATGGCTTGTATGGTCAGCTAGGAGCTAGCTCTGCCCTAAGATTCAAGGTAAACCTTATTAACAGTCTCAGTAAGAGTACTATCAAAATATCCCACAACAGGCACACACATACAACAAATAAACAAAAGAACAAAGGAATGAACACCTTGGGAAAAAGGCTTGGTGCAACCTGACCCTGGGGCATAGAGCTGGGAGGTGGTGAGGCTCATAGACAGAAGAGATTGATTATGTGAAGAAGCAATAAGCGTGTGGGGGGGAGGGTTATTAAATTCCCATTGTCTGTGGCACAAGAGGCCATCTATTGAAAATCTTCTGAGCCACAGGAAACATTTGCTGCAGCCTGTAGAAAAAGGGTGGTGGGAACTTCCCTGCTGGTGTGTGCATGTGTGTGTGTGCACGTGTGTGTATGTGTGTGTGTGCATGTGTGTGCATGTGTGTGCACGTGTGTGTGTGTGTGTGTGTGCGTGTGCACATGTGTGTGCGTGTGCACATGTGTGTGCGTGTGCACATGTGTGTGTGCATGTGTGTGTGCACATGTGTGTGTGCATGTGTGTGCACGTGTGTATGTGTGTGTGCATGTGTGTGCACATGTGTGTGTATGTGTGTGCGTGTGCACATGTGTGTGTGTGCGCGTGTGTGCACGTGTGTGCGTGTGCACATGTGTGTGTGCATGTGTGTGCACATGTGTGTGCATGTGTGTGTGTGCACGTGTGTGTATGTGTGTGTGCGTGTGCACATGTGTGTGTGTGCGTGTGCACGTGTGTGTGCACGTGTGTGTGTGTGTAACATTGTTGTCCCATTTAGGTTTGTGTGCGTGTGCACGTGTGTGTATGTGTGTGTGTATGTGTATGTGTGTGTGTGTATGTGTGTGCGCTCGGGCTTGCTTGTGATAACAAGAGCTTTCCTAGCTCCTCCTGGCCTTTTCACCTACCCTCCCTAGTGATCCATCCAAAAAAATAAAAATAAAAAAGGAACGTTTTCATTTTTAAAAAAAGTTTCAATAAACTCCATGCAAACCTTTCTGTAACTCTAAAGCTAGCAGGGAACAAGCAGAAAATGGAAAGGTCTCTCACTGTGATCCTTCTGATGAAAAAACACACCTTTCTACAACTTCCATGCATGGGATCTCTAGAGAAGAAAATACATAACCCACTGAAAAATCATCAGTTTTCTAGAAGTCCGTCTCAAGTACACACACTGGCTGTTTGTGATCAGTCACTTGCTATTAAAAAAATAAATAAAAATACTTCCCAGAATCATTTAAAAATCTGCCTCTGAAGATGGCCCAGAAAGAGTAGCCTTGAGTATACAGTTTGCAGCCTTTGACCAAAAGTCTTAACATCTCTGTATAAATATATATATATATATATTTATACGGGCAGAGTTTTAAAGCATTGGCTGTTACAGCTTTTGCCTTCCAACCATTTTTACCAGCTTTGTAAATAGAAAGAGTTGGGAATTTCACTCACCTGTCTTTTCTCTAAAAGCTCAGAAGCAATGTGTGTCTGTCTACAACTGAAATGGCCCTTCACTTTGGAACTAGCTTTTCATCCTCTCAGAAGAATAAACACACAAGAATGCTTCCCACTAGCTATCACGCATGTTCTAATGCTTTCTCCATCTCTTTTAGACTGTGTTTCTCTGACCACCATGAGGCAGTACCTGAGATCATTTTACAGCTGCACAGATGTCTGCCAGAAGCTCCTGAAAGGCTCTTCAGAAAGAGCAAAGAGCTTCTGGTCCATGGCAACTGGAGTCTCAAACCTGGGCTCAGGACGTCTCCCAGAGGAAGCTGACGTCTGTCAGCTGAAGCTCCTGGGGTCTGATACACATTCCCACAGAGGCCACACTTCGTCTACCTCCTTTTGCAGAAATGAACTGACATGGAGGTCTGGCTGAATTCTGCCCAAGATCCCCCCTCTCTCTCTTCTGCGATTGAATATGATAACCTTAGGGATCCACACCAATGGAACACTGATGTAAAGCAGCATACCAGGTGCTCTTGAAGAACACCCAGAATCCCAGAAGCTAGAGCAAGGAGTTTCCCCAGTTGACTTGGTAGGTAGAGAGTCCTACCTTCTAACCGGCATGTGGAAAAGGTGATTTGAATTCCATCTGCGACAGAGAGCAGCTTGGAGGAGGGAATTCCTATCTCCTTCCTTTCAATCCTTCCCAGCCAGCCATCTGCACTGATACCAACAATGGTTTCCCACGTATGGATTTTGCTTTTGAGGGGCCCACCCTGGCTCCCAGATCGCCTCTTAACCTCAGATAGATACCACAGCTCCAACAGCACTCCCATTATCTATGGAATTAGACTCTGAAAAGGAACCGTGTCTGAAGATGCAGAGCCCTTTTGTAGAGGCAACTTGTGTTCCCAAATATTCACTTCAAACTGACCTCCAAAAAGTCAAAGAGTTTTTGATACAAGAAATATGAGTCTATAACTTTTTCCTCTTTGGATTTGAAAAGTGTTCGTCTCTTTAATAATTCATCTTTTCTTCTTTCAACCTTACTAAATATTAAATAGATAAAAGTTAAATATTTGAAAGGTGAATATGGCTAGAGTCACTCAGAAAGGTGTGGCCCACCCAATAACTCCTCGACGAGGGACAAGGTGATGTGAGTAACTTCTCTGGGATCAGTCCTTGGGACAGATGAGTCTCCTAGCCTGTGTTCTTGTCCCTGAGTGGGTGGCCATCATGGACTGTTCAGCATCACAACCTGGTAGGTAGGTTATCAGATCCATCTCTTTTGTTCATCCTCTTTCCTCCTCAGTCCCCAAAAAAACAAGATACTGGTAACCTGGTTCAGGGCAACAGCAAGCTCTCTGTCTCCCAAGTTGATCTAAGTGAGGAGTCTTGGGTGTCTCTCCTATCCTGCCCCATGCAAGGCAATTTTCAATGATTTCCGTGGTGTTTGAACAAGATGTTCCCCTATAAGTCCTGGGCATCTGAGTGCTTGGTTTGCAGTTGGTGGAACTGTTTGAGAAGGATTAAAAGGTGTGGTCTCAATAGAAGATGTGTATCATTGGGGGTGGACTTTGAGGTTTCAAAAGAGTTCACATTCCGGTATGTTCTGCCTCCTGCTTATGGCTCAAGATGTGAGCTGTCAGCTGTTTCTGCTGCCTTACCATCACTCCACCATCGTGGACTCTAACGCTTTGGAACCAGAAGCCCAATTAAATGCTTTATTTTATAAGTTGCCATAGCCGTAGTATCTTATCACTATAGAATAATAACTAAGACAGTTCCCATGTAGCTGATCCTGTGTGATAGTTCATAGTGTGGTAAGATCATAGTTCATAGTAAGAACACCTAAGAGAAGAGTCTCTGGGCATGTCTGTGAGGAAGTCTCTGATTAGGTTAAGGTGGGAAGACCCACCCTAATTGGGGAGCACTCTCTCATAGGTTGGGGTCCTGAGCTCAGTAAGGAGAAGACAGCTGAGCTACGGCTTTCCTCTCTCTGCTTCCTGGCTGTGGGTGCAGTGTGAGCAGCTACCTCCAGCGCTTGCCCTAGTGACTGTCCGCTGTCCAAAAAAACTGTGAGCCAGCATAAGCCATCCCTCCATGGTATTTTGTCATAGTAAGTGACAGCCCCACCCTCCTGCCAGACACTCCATCAGGTTAGAGGCTCCCAATTGTTCTTAAGCAGAACTTAATTTTCTTCAGATACTAAGTTCACATTGATTGAGCAATGCGAGCTGCTTTGAACAAAGCAGCCGTGGCTTCCCATGTCTAAAGAGACAGGTTTCCAGAACGCAGTGCCATACCAAGAACCCATGACCCTTCTCACAGAAACCCAAGAACAAGGAGTTAGTATTTTGTGCATGGAAGAGACACGAAACATTCGCTGCCAGGTGCCATACAGAGTTTATTTAGGGAGTTTGGATATCTGGAGAAGGGGGGGGGCAGAGAAAGAAGGGAAGAAAGAAAAACGAGGAAGAAAGGAAAAGAGAAAGCAGAAAAAGAGGACCCGCTACCACATGTTACTTCTTTTTAGTGGGTGGGCATACAGCCACACTTAGGGGCGTGGCACACCTGGGGGCGTGGCCAGGAGCATGCTCAGCAGGGCGGGCGGGGAGATGGGAACACACCTACACCAGGCCCTCGAGATCAAACCACACCATGGAGGCAGCTCTAAAGACAAAGCAGTGAATGTTATAAGCTGTTGGCGGTTATGGTGGCTGCTGCTATTTCGAAGCATGACTGCTCAGCAAGGGTTCAGGAGCTAGCCTGGACCACATTGCCACCAGCAGCCAAGTAGCTGACCAGGAACTCTACATTCAGCCATCAGCAGGAAATGGGGGCACCAATGACTCTCTCCCGCTGGGTTCCCCCTATGTCTTCCAAGGTCCCCCATGAGACCTTCACCCCTTTTGAAGACATGACACCTCCCATGCCGACCCAGCAAGCAGTGTGTTCTGGGAACCGAGACACCATTTTCATGGGGTAGAGTAAACTGTAAGCTCAGCCTGGCCTGGAAACACAATGAAAATGCTAATTGACGACTCTGATTCCACTTCCATGTTTTATTAATGACATCTGCACCGAATTTGTAAAGTAATTTGCATAATACACTAATTCTCCATAAGAAAAAGGAGGGGAGCCCTGCACACACAGAATCAGCACTTTTATGCCTGTGTCACAGCTACATAAGACTTCAGACCCTACACTCTACACCTCCATCTTTTTTTTTTTTTTTTTTTTTTTTCTTTTAAGAACTATTCCTCCTGAAGCTTGGGTTGTGTTTAAAAACCCATCAAGACTAAATTTTCACTTGGGATATGGACTCGTTACTGGCATTCAAGGTGGCTTTCAACTTAAGATGTCATACCTTGTTCAACAGTTTGGATGGATTCAACACCAGTGGGTCCTGATTAGAAGGGATGGGAGACCTCAAGATGCTCTGAAAGTAGAATGTGGTCTCTTGCCCCCCTGGGGGGGTTATTCATTCATTTCCTCATCCCTCACTACCTGTAACTATCAACTCTGTTCTTTGACAGTTTCATACATGTATATATTACACCCAGATTAATCCTTCCCATCATTCTCCCATTCCTGTCAACTCCACATCCTTACCAAGTCTCTTCTCCAGATTCACCTCCAGCACTTTTCTTTTTCTTTCTTCCTTCCTTCCTTCCTTTCTTTCTTTCTCTCTTTTCTTTTCTTTTTTTGTACAATGCACATCCCACCCTACAAGCCTTCTTTTTCCGCATGGAAATATATCAATATTCTTCTAGAACTGCCCAAAGGTCAATGGGTATGAGGCAAAGACAACATCTTCCAGTCCTAAGGCAACAAGAAGAGATACCATTAGGGGACTGAGTACTGATGTTGCAGATCTCTTTAGCAATAGCCCATCCCCCCACCGCACATCATGTTGGCAGGCTCTGTCCCACACTACATGGGAATTCTAAGCCTTTCTAAAATATGAGAAGTCACCTCCACTTAAGATCAGTGAGCCCCGCTCACAGAATTCAGCCATTTTTATATACTTTTAATAAAAGAAAATTCCAAGTTTCCTTTCTCCCCACTCACAGCCAGTCTGTGAGTTCCTTGTGCTTTGTTCTGCACCTTCCCAGCCAGCCCATGTGAGCCAGTGTGATTAGGGACTGCATGAGAGAGCCTGCCACAGTTTTCTCTGAATTCACAGCTGTAGACAGAGATCAGATAGGAAAATAGAAACTCATGATTTTTTGCCTTTGCATTCAGAAATATGCATCTCATGGAGTCATGGCAGTGCTAACTGTGGTCAGCAACATAATAATGACAGCAGGTATTCTAAGAAAACATGGGAAAGAGAAGATGAAACCCCTGTCACATCTGTATTTTCTCCTATTGAGGAGCACAGTGGCCTTTTAGGGCAAGAACAGTAACAATGATAGCAGCTAATCTTGGGTGGAAAAACCCACTTCATTTCTTCCAAATTTCACCTATAACACCAAACTTGGCCAAAGCTCTTTTAATTTTTTAATATGTAGATGAGTGTGTCTATGCATTATTGTACATGCATCACACATATTCCTGGTGCCTTCAGAGGCCAGAATATTGAATCCCCTGGATCTGGAACTACGCAGAATCCTGAGCCACCATGTGGGTGCTGGCAACCAAATCTGAGTCCTCTGCCATTGAGCCATTTTTCCTCAGCAACCAAGCTCTTAATTGAGATATTTTAGTTCCTCCAGGTGTTCGTTCATGGACATAATTACTCTTGGCTATTTATGTAATGAGGATACTCACTGGATGTCATGTCCTGCCATATGGCATTTCATAGCTCTGTGGGTGAAGCTAGAATAAGCCATTTTCTCTTTATTCTTCATTCACATGAAGCTTTTGAACTCTAACTCTTGAGAATTCCTTGCTAGGGATGATAATCTAGCTCCTTTCTATGAAAAGGAAAAGAGTGCTTGAAATTTCAGCACAATTTGTGCATGGGTAGAAACACTCCAGATAAACTCTACCTCTTTTCTCAACTATTCTGACATTGTACCATTCTGGGACAATGAACTGGTTTCCCATACTGATGAATGAAGAAGCCTTTGCATTGTTTTGGCACCAAAATCACATTTGTGGAACATCAGGTGATGAGTTCCTCAGATCCCCTACCTGACAACTCCCTGGGAAAAAAGTCAGAGAACCTGAAGAAAGCTTCGTTCTCAGGCAGGCTGGGCTCACTCATCCAGGGAAATCTCAGATGTGAAAGAAAGCAGAGGAGGAGCCATCACATATCTCAGGGTTCAGAAAAGACGCGGCACACTACTGACTGGTTACGGTCCACCAGATCACACACACACACACACACACACACACATACTGCCATCTGGACAGGTATGTTCTTACAATGCCCATACGGTTACAATGTACTCAGAACACTTTGCCTGGATTTTACTTCAGGAAAATCACTTAGTACAGATCTACAATGTAACTCTTTTCACATAATGTCTGCTGCACCCTGCCAACACAGCAACTATGTCTGCATCATTTTAAGTTTCTTGTTTTTATTAAAAAACTATTTGGATTATTTTAATCCAAAATACATCACAACATTGAAGTGATAAAACTGATATAACTAGTGAAACTATTTTATTGTAAGTTTGCTTATCTATTTATTATTGGTTTTATGTTATATGGCCTTGACTGGCATGGAACTCAATACATAGACCAGACCAGCCTTACATTCAGAGATCCTCTTGCTTCTGTCTCTTGAGTATTGGAATTAAAGACAGGTGCCACCCAGCCTGGTTTACTAATAAAATCTCAGAGGTAGTTTTCAGAGTTCCACATGTCACATCCAAATGTGTTTATGGTCATAGAGGATGATTTAATAGTAGAAAATGGAAAAGGCAGAGTTTCATCATATGATGTGACTTTTGGTGCCATCAGGGACCAGATCCAAAGGAAGAGTGTTCATTTCTTTTATTGTTTGTGTGTTTCAGGTTTTCACTCCAGAAGAATGTTATAGTCAGCCACAGTAGGAGTTTGCTCCCTGTGGTCCCAATACTCGGACAAATACTTGGCACAGTAATTCATGCCAGCATCACTGAAAATGTCTTTCTTGTGACTGACAGGTAAGTTAGTATCATGACGCTTGATCTATCTAAAAGGTGCCTTTGAAGACTTGTGTAGAGTCTGTTACTTTTGTTTTAAATGGTTCCTGAGCTTTCACTTACTACCCACAGTTTCCATGTTTGCAAATTATGTTTCAAGGTTGTAACAGCCAGATCTACATACATGCAGCATTAAGAGCAGTTTGACTTATCTGGGGTCCCAGGCTTGCCCTCCATCCATCTTCTGTAACCACTGTGGAATTCATAATGACTGAGAAAGCACCTTTGGAATTTGAGGAGATGAACAGAAGTGGACACTCCACGTGCCGGCAAATGATGCTTCATTATGCAAGAGTCCTGCCTTTGTGCTTGCTGAGAAGAAGCTTTTGACAAGGTAATTAATTTGTCTTTTCTTTTCCTTCAGTGTTTCTGCTGTGTCCCCACAACTCTAAAGATGAGTGTCTATTTTTGGTGCTGGCATTAGTACAGCCCCAAACTTTTCCACGATTAACATCTTTCAGGTCAAGGGCATGACCAGGGATGCAGAGCAAGGACTCTTGGGGACCATTGAGGTGCTATCATTTCAGGGAAGCTGGGACTGTGGATACAGTGAGTGCTGACCTCACAGTGACTGAGCAGAGGCTGGTGACTGGTGACCTCAGTACATGGGGTGTTTTATAACTGGTTCAGTGGCACTTTTTTGAGCAGCTAGAAGCCAGCACAGGATGTCTCAAGCAAATGAGGAAAAGGGGGCAGAAAAGGAGAAAGAGGCAGATGAGATCTCTTCGAGATCTAGGACAGCCAGGTAGAGAGAGAGAGAGAGAGAGAGAGAGAGAGAGAGAGAGAGAGAGAGAGAGAGAGAGAGCCAGCACAGAAGAAGATGCAATCAACATCCACATCTCTGCCACTGAGCTCACCATATCTGTCCTTTGGAAGTGCCCAAGAAGGAGACCTAACACTGCATCTTGCAATCCATGCAAAGGCAACGTTGACTATGGATCTTACCCAGAAAGAAAATGTTGAACATGACCAACATTTTAGACCAGGTGGTCACATTTAGCAAATGACTAGAACACTCTGTCTCACCACAAAAGGTCAAATTTTTTTCTCAAGTCCACACAAAACAATCTCTATCATAGATTAGATGGTCAACTACAAAGTAGTTCAATAAAATGTAAAAGATTTTGAATCATATAGTACCTTTCCAACAATCATACTATCAAAAATAAGATGGACTATTTAAAAATGAGATGATTATTTAAAATGTGTAGAGATTAGGCATCATGCTCAAATAAGAGGTCAAATGAAAACAATTAAAAGTTAGAAAATGCCTTGAAATAAGCAAAATAGCTATAGGTTTAAAATATGTATAAAATTTCAGGGCCTCAGGGAAGAAGGCAGGAGGCTGAGAAAGCAGTTGGTGGCAGTAAACACATCAGAGAAAGTAAGATCCTGGATAAACAGCCTAAGGCTGCATCTCCTGGGCTGAGAAAGATGAGCAAGCTAAGCCCACAGTTAATGGAAGGGAGAGAGAGCAGCAAAATGGCAGAAATAAAGCAAAGAGTTTGGGGGAAAGAGACGAGATGAACAAGTGAGAGTTGGATTTTTGAGAAGACAGAAACTATAAACCTTCAGATGGATGCTTTAGCAGGTGTAATAGGGAACTCAAATCGGAATGAAAAGGAGGCCGTGTCACCATACCCAGAAGCACAAAGAGACTCCAGTAAACAGTCGTGGGGACCATCTATAGGTTTATAAAAAAGGAAAAGATGTCTAACAAAAGTCAGCAACCCTAATAAAAAATATAGATAAATAAACATCCCAGAATTAACTAAACAATGATCTGGAATCTACACAGCAAAAAAGCAAATAGAAAATGCCCATATACTAGCCAACCATGCAAAGCCAAGGTTTGGAAGGAGACATGAGAGCCTGCCTTCAGCACTTCTGTTCAACACAATCCTAGACAGCACAGTTAGGCAAGGAAGAGACTAATGTACATCCAAACAGGAAGTGAAAAACTAAAATAAATTGGTGTCAGCTTCACATTGCTGTGACGGGGTGCTTTAGGACAGCGTTTGCTTGAGTGACATTGCCGAGGTGTCTGTCATGACATTGGGGAAAATGAGGCAGAACAGAGAGTAGCTCACACTGTGGGAGCTGGGAAGGAGAAGGAGAGAAACACAGACAGAGGGACAGACAGACATACACAGAGACACACACAGAGAGATAGACACACACAGAGACAGAGGAAAGAGAGGGAAAGAGACAGAGACAGAGGGACAGACAGACATACACAGAGAGACACACAAACAGAGGAGAGAGAGGAAAAGAGACGGAGGAGATAGAGACAGAGACAGAGAGACTCCTTTCCCATCTTTTATCTTACATAAGTCCTCAAATTACAGACAGTGTCACCTATATTCACGGAGGCCTTCCTGCTTAGCCAGCCCTCCCTGGGCTGGTCCTCACAGACATTTCCACCCGTGGCCTATATGTAGCTACTTCCCACTCCGTCAAGCTAGCAGTCAAATTAGCCCTCACATAGAAGCAGGTGGGTCTCTGACTCTTGCCTGTTCTTGAGATCTTTCCCTTCTGTTGGGTTGCCATGTCCAGCCTCAGTATGAGGGCTTTACCTTGTCTTATTGTATCTTGTCTTGTCCTGTTTGGTTGTTATCTTTGAGAGGTCTGCTCTTTCCTGAAGGAAAAAGGGAGACCTGAGGACGTTTTAGAGGAGAGGGGAAGTTGGAGGGAGCAAGAAAGTGGAAAGAAGAGAAACTGAGGTAGGATGTATTATATGAGAAAGAAATTTACTTTCAATTTTTTAAATTGTAGAGGTCTTGATTACTTATTTTTAAAAATTTTATGTGTACGAGTACTTTCCCTGCATATATGTCTGTACATTACATGCATACCTGGAGCATGAGAGAGCCAGGAGAGGGTGTCCGGTCTCTTAGAACTGAAGTCCCAAGATGCTTGTGAGCTGCCACATGGCTGCTTGAAATGGAAGCCAGGCCTCTGCAAGAGCAGCCAGTGCTGTTAACTGCGGAACCTTCTTCCCACTCAGTAATTTACCTTTTCAAAATTGCTGGGTAGTTCTAAGTGTTCTTAGACATTGTAAATATATATGATTTTATTTGTTACAAATAAAGAAAAATTAAAAGTGGACAGATAGTAAATTTTACCTGCCTCCTCAAAGAAATATATAAGGCGGGGAAACAAACTTTGAAGCAACACATCAAAACAGAAAGTGTGTTCCAGAATGCAGTGACGATCTAGAGACCTGAGGAGATGTGCATATGTTTTCTGCACATTGGGACCACCTGAATCCCTTCATGTTAGAACAGCTCTCCCCATGATACACCTTATACGGTAGAATCCATTTCTCTTCCTGCACCTACTGGCTACAGAGACACACAATAGGGCTCCATTGCCCCTACACAGGATCTACATCTTCTTGAATCAAAAATGCACAGACTTGGAAATGCTGATGAAGGCCATCTTAAGCCTGGCCCTGAAACAGACTGTTCAGTGTCACAATCACAGAACGTGGCTGCTGCAGGAGACTAATGGCCTGGCTCCCAACTGGTATCAAAAAGATGGGCATTTCACTCATCAGGCAAAGATGCCCACTGTGGATTCTCCAGTCTAAGTGATAAGCATCAAATAAGCATCCCACAAGCCAGGCTATTTCGATGCCTGCTCTAAGAGATCTTTAACAGCTCATTCTCCCTGTCAGTCACATCAGGAGTCCAGTGGGAAGCTTGAGGCAGCTTTCCTGCCTCCTTTCTATAGCTGAAGCCCATCTTTGAGGATACCATCTCTGACAGTCACTCAATAAACATGAAAGGAAGAAAGGAAGATGGAAACAGGCAGATATTAGGGTTGGGAGAAAGAATGCTCCTTCTCCAGCTAAATGCCAGCTGGCTCTGGAGTGCCTTCAAACCTGAGTATCCAACACTAGCAGGACATATACTAAAAAACCCTTAGTCATCGTCTTCCTCTTCAGGAGGCCTGTGGTGATGAAGGATCCTGCACTGCTCACACATGCCCCAACCACAGGATGGACATGGTGGGGGCCACTCTATAGCTAAGGAGCTCATTTCTCCCAATACCAGGTTCACACTACAGGAAAGACCTGGGGCCACATGCGGCTGCCCTACGGTCAGTCTCTCCTTTGCCTCCTAGACTGACCTTCCCTGTGTACCCCCCAATATCTTAAAGGAAGAGTTGGTCCTACCCTGTATATCCAGCCTGTGTCTGTCTCTAATCTGCAATTAGCCTGATCTGTATTCCCCCTACAGATATTCATGGCCCTCCCTGTTATTTTCTGCCATCCAGAACTGCCCAAGCCTGCTTTCCAATATGCACTTAGAAGAGCATCTGAAGGAGGCTACTCTCTAGACAGCCCAGGGCCCATCTTCAGATCTCACCAGAGCTCAGATACTGTGAACATATTAATGAAATCATGCCTAGGTGTGGATCAGATTTCCACTGAAGAGTGATTTAAGTTGTGTGCTAATGAATGCAGCTCTCAGGCTCTGGGGAACTTTCATCACCCCCTCCTCTGCAGAAGCATGACTCAGAAGGGGTCTCTGCTGAGAAGTCCCAGGACCTTCCACTCTTACAAGACAATCTGTAGAGCCTTGTAAATCCCCTACTCCTCCCTGGCTGCCGAAAGGATTAGTTTGCTGTAGTTCCTGCATTCAGTATGTTAGCTCCTTCTGCCTTCAATCCACTAGGTTTTAACTTTTCTCTTGTTTATATGAGATCTTGCTGTCTTTGGAAGAGATTGCATCTATTCATCCATCCATCTATCTGTCTGTCTGTCTATCATCTATCTATTAGCCCATCTATCATCTATCTGCCTATCATCTGTCATCTTTATCTATGTATTTCTAATTTAAAGTTATTGTAATAAAAGGAAAAATAATTTAGGGCTACTTAATATATATCATTGATGTGACACAGTCAATATTTTAAATCTGTGCCATTGTTCCTAAGAAACAACATCTTAGACACAGGGTTATCGATGACTAGCCATTCTGCATCCTCAAGAAGGTTGGCCCATGAGGGTGAGGTCACTGCCACAATATCCTGCTCTGTCCACTGTGTCCTTGTTCTGCATTCTCAGGGATCTATTGAAGGGACTGAAAGAGAGTTGTTTGTGGGGGTTTAGCTTGTCTATGGAGCTGAGGAATCTTCTCTCACCCTCCCTAGATCACTGCATGGTTCTTTCCTGTGGCTTTCATTTGTCAGGCCTCACCCAGATCTTTTCAGGATCCATGCAGGGTTTTCCAGAACCAAGCTACTGTCACTATGGTGAATTGCTTAAGTAAACCTTCTATGCATCAAGACCATATGCCATATCAGACTTAGCAGCCAGCAAGGAAAACTAGGAAGAGGTAGCTGAGATGAGCTGTGAAGTTGTGAGAGTCCTGTCTAGAAATCAGCATGGACTATGTCCTCCTTTGCTGTGCATGGTTTCTTTGGTCTCAGTCTCCTCAAGTTTCTGGCTCCCCAAAATAGATATTCCACAGTCAGATTGGTGGAGAGTCCATTTCTTGCTTAAACACTGGTGGCTAAGGGGGCAGGATCTTCACATATTGGTGATTACAGGCAAGCAAACAATTTCTGGAGCCACTTAGCATCAGGTAACCTGTGGCTGGAGATCCCAATATAAAATGAAAGAAAGGCTAGGGAGATGGACCAGTGAGTGAAGTGTTTGCCTTACAAGCCTGAGGTATATGCTGATCCTCTAAACTCACAGGAAAAATAAAGTCACAGTGGCCCATTCTTTTAAACCGAGAGCTGAGAAGTCAGCCCAGCCTTACTGGCAAGTTCAAGGCATGTAAGACTCTACCTCAAAGAACAAGGTAAGTGGCAACAAGGAAACACCAGAAAGGGATCTCCATCCTCCATGTGTGTACACACATATGTGCATGCACGCGCGCACACACACACATGTGCACACACACACAAAGAAACTCTCAAAAACAGTGATATGAGATCTTTGCTGAGCCATGTCCCAAACATGCAGTCTGGTGAAGTTCTCACATGTGTGTACCAATGAAGACATCACCACGGTCAACATCAACAAAACCAAGATTTCCATCTCTGTATCTCCTTATGCTCTGTCACCCCCTACTCCCAATAACCTGGCCTCAACCTCTATTCTTATGTGAGAAACTACTGAAAATGCTGGTCTGATTTTCATTTGCAGACTAGGATTAGGGGTGGATGTTTTGCATAATTCCGTGCAGTCATGCTATCTGAATGTCCTCATGGGGCTCAAGTATGTGTGATCATGATGTCAGTGGTTCCCTCATTCTACAGAGTGATCCAGCATGAGGGGCCTCCCACAATATGCTTACCCATTCATTCCATTCCAATTATTGACAGAATACTGAGTTGTTCTTGAACCTGAGATATTAAAATTTAACCAGCTCAAAATATTAGTATGTGTGTGCTCTTGTGTGCACATGTATTTGCATTTTCTTTATTTAATGTCTAAAAGCCAAACTATATCTTTTTTTTCTTCTTTATTTTGTATTTATCAAAAAAACAGTAAAATGAATTTAAAATGCTGAAAAGTTAACAATAACTATAAAGAGGATAAGAATCATAAGCATGGCTTATCAACGGTGATAATGCAAATAAGATTGCTACACATATATTTACTTTGTTTCAGCTTTCCCTCTGAATTTTTTTTTCCATCCCTGTATATCCTTATTCAAGGTCCCTTCCCCCTCCCACCACATCAGGTCATTTTTCTTCTCCGCAACTCCCCATCCCCTCCCTGGGCAGGGAGCAGACAGTCCTATGGTTCCACTGACCCAATAATGTTTGGATCAGTCTCCACTCCTGGCCAAATCCAGTTTTGTCCCCCCTCCCTCAAGAGTGAGTCAGGTGTTCCTATAGTTGGAGTGAGGTCCAAAGGGACAGTCCAGGGTGGCCAAACTATATCTTAGTAAGCAATCTGTGTGCATTTGAAACATGGTAATGTTAAATCAAGTTGATGGCTGGTATTGGCATCTTCTAAATCCCCACCAAGTTTTTCTCTGTTTTCTTTCTCTGTTGTTAGAGACAAGTATTAAAATCTCTGGATGCCTTCTGATTCCTCTAGTGAAACTTCAGCACTGCTAGGTCTTGTATTTAGAAACTCTCAGAACATATATACCTTTTAGGCTGTTGTTCTCTGTTGATAAATCAGCTTTTGTATAATCATGCCCTTTTTGACCAGCAAGGATTTTTCTGACTGGCATGTAGAGGCTTCCCATTGTCTCATCAAGCCATGAGGCCTATAGGGAAGACCACAGACTATGATTGTGGGAGCACCACTGCCTGGATTACTCACTTACACAGAAAAGCAAGTGTAGAGATCCCTTTGTGCATACAGACTCATGGTACATGCACAGTGTTAGGAAGCCAACTGACCATGGAGGTTATTTTTCAAGACACTACCTACCCCAGAAGAACTTTCTGTATGGTGCCTTATTCACTTTGGGATGTTCTGTTTACATATTCCAGCTTTTGCAGTATTCCTATGGAATAATCTGGAAGATATGAAGTTCCAGGTGAGTGGCACATGTCAGTGACAAGTAGCTGCTGCTTCCCCTTGAGTTAAGCGCATCTCCAAGGTTAAGGTGGCAGCCAAGTTGTTGTCCCACTGTCCCCCTGCAGATGAGAGCGCAGCACAGGCTGCCCTTCCTCACACCGATATGACCTCTAACTGTGTCAGCCTCCGACGCTCTAAACTCCACTTCAGTGAGAATTTTCTTATCCTGTAACCCTGCCTCCAAATACTTGTCATTTCCATGTGCTGAGACACTCAAACTTTCTTACAGCCTATGGAGATGCTCAGTATGTATGCAGATGGCCACACCCTGGAGTTGTGACCTCTCTCTCAGTCTTTCCTCTCGTTCTGTTCCCATCCTCCGCCAGTGTCACCTAGGTGATATCAATGCAATCACATGCACAGATGTGTTTGTGCAGACACACATGCAGATACACAAACATTACACAGAGGCACACATACATTTGCACACACACACACACACACACACACACACACACACACACACCAAACAAACAAACAAACAAAAAACCAAAAAGAAAAGCTACCATACATAGCAGAAACTTATTGGTGGGTCACTGAGGTCCCCCTCCCTGTCAAGCTCCCCTGTGATTCACACCCTTTGTCACACATCCCATCCCACACCATCCTCACTTTCTACCTGCTCTATAGTCCCTTGGAAATTTTGTGTGAGAGATCCTTTTCCTGTACTTTATTCACTGTGGGGATATACTCAGCTTTCCCCTGTAGACCCATGGGAGTCTCCTCTTCCTCTATAGCAGAAGCCACAGTGTTCAGTCCTGGTTAGCCCTAAAGCAGAGCATTTGTTCCGAGCCTGAGCCCCAGGACCTTGGGCAGAGGAGGTCCTGCTGCGATGTATGTTCCTACATAAGTTCATCTGCATTGGCTGCAAGTAAAACATCTTATTTGACGTCTCAGCCCATGACAATCAAAGGATGTAAGTTGGTGACCCTTCCCATTTTTTCTGCTCTGCAGATCCCCCTTGCAGGTGCCTAAGACTGGGGCTGCTGTGCCCAGGCACTGACCAGATGTTTCCTGAACCCTTGTATTTTCCTTGAGAGGTTCCTGTTACATGCACACACAAGCAGAGTGACCTTTGGGTCTGTTCACTCACAGTAATCTCTCATTAACGCTGCTGGGAGGGGATGCTTATCTTCCCTCTTAGAAATAGTATTATTTCTGGGAAAGGAGCTGGATTCTTGGCAGCCTGTAACTGGGCAAACTGTTACCCTAGAAATGAAGTCTCTCTACTCTGCCACACTGATAATGTATGTCCAAAGGCTATGTGCCCTGAAATTACAGCAGTATCCAACCCAGGGGATTGCCCCTCATGGGTCACTAGAATCTGGGTCTCATCTATCTCTGCAGAATCTAAGAGTTACTCAATGAAGGGAGGCTAGCTAACCTGTCCATGACCAACAGGAGACTGTAAGGAAAATTTATCTATATATCTATTTATTTGCTATTATAAGTTTTTAATGTTTCACAAAATAGTATATAAAGCATTTACAAATTATAAACCATTAAAAAATGTGAAAATAAGTCACATTAAGACCCATACTGGCAGCAGTAGGTAGGCTCATATACCACCAAAAAAAATAATAAAGTACAATAAAATAAAAACTATTTTAAAACTATAAAACGTTTGAGAAAATGAAAACCATCATTAGCTAATATGTCTCATACATGACCGCTCAGTTTGGGTCTCCTGATAAGATGCAGAGGAGGCTGATCAACATCTCTGAAACCTGAGTCCCAGAAGGAACTCCTTATGCTCCAGTCCTTTTCTCATTACATGGCGCTTTACATCAGGATGCATTTATCAAGTAGCAACGTCTCTGTCACAGGCACACCTGTTGTCACTGCACTTTGCAGCTGCTTTTGTCCAAGTGGAGTCCTCTGGACACACTGACTGAATCAGGGCTGGATCTGCTGTCTTCTGAGTGGTGTATCTCTTGTGTCTCTGTTTTTCACTCCCCAAGTTCTGCCATTAGTATTGTGTGCTGTGACAACCTAAAGTGCTTTGTTCAAAACAAAAGTTAACACCCAAAGGCAGGGTAATAAGCAAGAGTGAGTGTGTGTGTGTGTGTGTGTGTGTGTGTGTGCATGTGAGTGCATGCCAGGGATTGGCATCAGGGGACTTCTTCAGTCACTCTTCAACTTCTATTTTGAGGTAAGGTCCCTTACTACACCTAAAATTTGCTGGTTGGTCAGGCAAGCCACAGAAACTTACTTTCATGTCTCTGGTGCAGGGATTGGGTGCCTGGCACCGTGTCCAGCTTTTCAAACCCAAGTTCTCATGCTTACATTGTGGGTATTTTAACTTCTGAGCCGTACTTCTAGCCTCTAGGATGTTTGGGAGTAGGCAAAGAAGGTGATTCATTGTAGTAGAGATTTCTACCCATGCTACACTTATCATCTTCCTCTTCTAGAGACAAGGGAGGTAGGTAAGAATGAACGCCTCCAGGTATGCCCCAAACAACGGAAGGCATCATTAAACTTCCATTAATCTACTCATTAGAAACTCTTGAAAACTCACTGGTTTTGTTGCCAGGATGGGTTGTCTAAAGAATAATCATTTTTAGCTTAAATAGGTCTTCTTAGTCATTTAGACATCAACAGCCTTACAAATGGTCTCTCAAACACAGCTTATGCATCAATGGACTCCTGCATCCCTCAGGACCCATCACTAAATTCAAAGCAAGATGGAATGACTCAAAACATTTACTTCCTAAGTTGGCGTGTAAATCCCAGTCAGATACCCAAGAGGTTCCAGTGGAGATGCCAGTGACATCATTGTAATGCACTGCCTCAAAATACTGATTTGTTGTTGTTGTTTGGTATGGTCCGCTTTCTGGTCAGATTGAGTTACATCTTCCAGCAACTAAGCATGGCAGCTTGGGAGAAATTCCTCCCAGCTATATATTTAAATTCATAAAGAATCAGAAATCACAAGCAAGATCACCATGGCATTGTTTATCATAATTCTCACTTCAAAAAGACTGAAAATTTATTTAGGGGTCTGTTACATTAAGGGTGAGTTTTCTGTGTATTCCCCTTTTGTGTACGTGTTTGAGAATTGTTGAAAGCTGCTGGCTCTGAAGCGTCAAACCATGAACAGAGGTTTCAGCATGTTGAATCACTTTTGCTATTTCAGCCTTTGAACTACTAAAAAGCCAAGAGAAAGGAAGACCCAAGTGGTCAGAGACCTCACTGGGCTCCTTGCTGCCAATATCAAATTAACATCTGTGTCTCCAGGGACTGTGCAGAGCTGTGATCAGGAACCTTCCAGCCTAGCACGGGCTAGTTTATGATTTCCTTCAGACTTTGTTCTTCCCACCAGCTTGTTTATTCAAGAGAAGAAATTTCTTACAGTCACACACCCAGTAGGCTGGCTATATCCGGTCCTGTTTTGAGACCCTTAAATGACATTTCTGTTGGCTCAGAACCCGCATAGCGGTGAGAAGTGGGTACCGGCACTACCCTCTGTGACTGTTTTTCCCAGGAGTGCTGCTCCATGCCAAAGTGACCAGGGACACTGTAGGACTGGGGAGGGAGATTTTGCAGATAGAGGCTCTGGGGAAGTGGCTGTTCTTGCCACTTGGGTGATGGTGCCTGTGAATGTGTCCATAGGTCAGGATGCTAGCCAGGACCCTTTTAGTTACAACTCCCAACTTGGTTCCCAGCCCACACTCTGGTGTTTGCTGGCCTCCCTGTCTTCTCCTCTACAGCTCCAGCAGTTTCCACAGACAGGAGGCACAGCAGAGGCCCAGGCTGCCTCCCTCACTGCTCCTCTGTGCACAGCACCAAGGGAGGAAAGCTTCAGGCTATTTAAGCAAGAAAGGAGAAAGCACCCAGCTGCTGGCAGGTGACACATGTACCTGTGCACTCCTATCTGATGGTGTCTCCAGGCTCCTGTGGCCTTGGGAGTGCTGAGTCAGTGAGGAGGGAACAAGGGAGACCCTACCCTGTGACCTTGCTTGGGGCTGGAACCTGAGCTTTGGCCCACAGAAAGAAAAGTGAGAAACAAAATTCTGTGACTAATGCCGTGAGCTCTGGCTTCCCTGATGTAGCAATCGGACTGAAGATGCATGGTAAAGCCAGCTGCCCTCCCTGTATTACTGCGTCCATCCCTTCGTCTAGCTAGAAGGCACCAACACTGTCCTGGGTGCTTCTGACAGAGAGACTGCCAAGTGGAAGGAATTGGAACTAGGTTTCTGATCCCTAACAAGACCCTAATGAGCCATGTCCCCAGCTCTTATGAAGTGCAGTCACCAAATGCCAAAGTCACTGTGTGCCCACTCTGGGGGTAGCTTGTCGTACTCTGGGCATATGTCACACGCTGCTCCTGCTCCGCCGAGTGCTCCCTCCAGGTGCTCCTTCCATACCCTCCTCCTCTGTCCTCTCCTCCTCCCTGTCACTGCTTTCCGGCCTCAGCTTGACTTTTCTCAGCTTATCTCTCTTTTTTCTTTTTCTGTTCCTATTTTCTTGCTCTTTCCCGTGTTCTCTACATAAGTAAAGGAAAAGTAAACATAAGGGCAAAGACCGAGCCAGCTTGTTCTCAATCAGAAACCATTTTAACCATCTTCATAATTTGATGAACTAAGGACTGAAGAGCAAGACTCTGCTCCTTACGTAACATCCCTAACAGAAATACATATAATTATGTATTAGATGTAATTATATAGAATACTATATATATAATTTCTGCCAAAGATCTCTAGTGGGGAAAAAAAAAAGCTTATCCTAAGATAAACATGCACACACAGAGGAGACAGAAGAGAGAGAAGACGGAGGGAAGAAGCAGAGGCAGGCACTGGAATGTAGCAGCTTGGACGCACACTTCAAAGCAAATGTTCTGCCACTGAGTCACACACCCAGCCCTTGTTTTTTTGAGACAGTGTCTCACTATATAGAGCAAGCTGGCCTCCAACTCAAGACTCTCCTGCCTCAACCTGTTGAGGACAAGAATTAGAGAGTGCATCAGCATACTGGCTAGTACCCAGAAATTCCATATAAAGGAGCTTGGAAGATGGCTCGCTGGATAAGAGCTTTGCAAGCTTGAGGAACTGAGTTCAAGCCCTCAGCACTGATGTAAAAACCTAGGCATGGCTACCTAGACCTGTGAGCCCGGTATTGGGTAGAGATGGAAACAGGTAGATCCCAAGAGCTTGCTGGCCTGCCATCCCAGCCCAGTTGTGCATTAATAAAGCAGTTGTGCATTAATGTACCACATCTGGCAGAGATGCGAAGTCAGAGAAAGCCATAGAAAGTATCTTGTACCAATTAGACCTGATTGCATACGTTCTGTATAGCAGGAAGCTAGCAGCATCATACAATCTTGTCTGATTGTATGTTTCATAAGCCCCTTATGCAGTGGCTTCATGGGCTAGTGATAAAAAAAGACAGGTCTGTTTGTGATGAGTCTGTCCCTCATTCCATCCGATGGCCTCTTTGACATTTTTGCGGTTCTACAATTTTCACTGTAGACACACAAATGTGGGAAATTAGAAGGCTCCCAGAGCTCACATGTAAGGAGGAATGAATGCAGAACAGGGGGGTACTCAAGCCATGCTTTCTAGTAATCCTTTTGAATCTGTATTTCTTCCAGAAGGCTTTTTATTTCAAAGCCCATTTTAAGAGTCAATGATCACTACGCATGCAGAGACGTGAGTGGGTTTCCGCTTTGTCTGTCATTTGACACACTTCCAAATTGATGTCTGGTTACTTGCTACTTCCATGGAAGTGGGGTTCTGAAAACTAAACATCCCACACTCTGAACTACAGACCTTGTCCTGCATCTTAGATATACCTGAACCTGGAGCACATCTGTTCTTCTCACAGCCCTGGAGAAGCAGGAGAAGCATACATGTAGCACTCCACCATGGCATGAAACGTTGACAATGCTGGAATTCCTCTGTCTCCACACTTCTGCCAAAGATAGCTCCAAGATACAAGTGTTTTGCAAGCCTGCAGCCTACTTTGGCTCTTTGGGACCACTAGGTATAGCCTAGTACAAATACTCTTCGGTGATACCCAGTCTGTTGTCCCTTTTCTGGGGGAAACCTGTGCCTGTCTATGTATGCTTGCAGCTCTGTCTGGATCAGCTCCCACCTGCCCGCCTTTGCTCTCTTCCTTGATCCTCTAGTGTAAAGGGAACCAAGTGGCACCTTGGCAAGGTGACTCTTTTATAAGGGCATATTCTAAGGTAGCACATGGCTTCTTCCTGGCCAGGGTTAACTGCTGGTACAGGATAGAACGCCTTGGCACTTGGCCTCCAGACTCACCATTCATTACACAGCCTTTATCTTTGTGCATATCCTGGAACAATACTCTTAAATAAATACTCTCAGGGGCATTTTTCTCTGTGGTTATTTACTTTGTGTTTCCATGATCTCAATGGGACATAGAAATGAAGGAGACAGAAGGCTTAGCAAATAAGCATTTGCTACTGTCTACGCACAAGGGGACAACAGAAAGAAATAGTGTTTTGTTTTCCAAGGGAGGCACGTCATTGATGTGACACAGCCCATGTGTGTGAGTACAGAGTGACTTACAAGTTTCCATTTGACCCAGAATTCCAGATAAGCCTATATCGAGTGAGCAGAGGCAGCATGGGCTTAACCTCAGGAGGCCTTTGTCACTGCCCAGCCTCTAGCTCCTGAGCCTTGGGACCTTGGGCACACCCTTGAACTTTCTGGGCTCTCAAACACACTATGCAGTCAAGGAAGACTCCAGGGTTTTACACCTGATGTTTTGAATGGTTCTGCGTTTATAAAGAGATTCTGTATTCTGACTGTAAAAGTCTTTTTTAAAAAAGATGATAATTATAGAAAGAATTATCAAGCATCAAGTTTGAAAATCATGGCTTTTTTTTTCACCATGGGTCACTGTTTATCATCACAGTTATGGTGCCATTGGCAGATCTGTTTATACCTGGGGATATCAAAGCTTAGTTGGTGAGATTATTGAGTCCACAAATAAAAAGACAGCAGTTATGGGCAGCCATCTACTAGAGCTCTACCCTCATTCAACAATGAAAACCAAACTGCCAATCTTAACCACCTCTCCTCCTCTGTTCATTCTTGTTAGCTAGAAACACAAAGGTCCACTCACAGCAAGCCAGATTCCCATGAGAACCTGCCAAGAGGAACCACGAAAGAGGAAGAGGAAATCCAAGCTCCCCAGGGCCATTGTGTTTATTTGTACTGAAGCTAGACTGGCCCCATTCTTACCATAGGACAGCAGATGTGTTCTTATGTGACACCTAAAGGATGATGGGACATTTTTCCAGGGGCCTGGGAGACAGTGAATCTGTTTCTTCATTTTGTTTATTAAAAGCAGGTGGCTTCCAGGTTGAACATCAATGATACTGTCTCTCTTGCATTTTTCTAGACTAGCCTATGACAGAAGCAAGCCGGAGAGTTTCCATATAGCCAGATATAATTGGTCTCCTCAAAACCTAAAGGAACCCAGAGGGTATGCCCAAAGCTCTATCCTGTTCCTTCACATGTCCAGGCACACAGTTCATAGGACTGAGCATCCTTTAAAACACATAGACATTGGAACTTAAAGGATTGATGCAATGATAGCAAAGCCAGCCAGTAGAAAAAGACTTCTTATGATTATCCTTCCCTTATCCCCAAGAGCCTCAGAAACCATCTTTTAAAACTTACCATCTACGTTAAAGCTGAGTGCAAGGTAGTGCAGTGGCACACCCCTGCAGGCCCAGCACACTGGAGGCTGAGGCAGAAGGATGCAAACGCCAATGCCAGGTGATACTGTCTCAAAACCCTTAGAGTGTCTCTAAGCTGAGAAGGTCATCTGTGTGCAGCCTAGAATTCCAATCTTTAGCCCTGGGGAGTGGGCGTGAGGGGTGGGGGTGGGGGGAGACTCCAGAGGACTCAGAAGGAAGGAAACTGTCAAATGTTTAGGTTCCACACTCAATTTTAAAAAGGAATTTATTATGTGGACCATTGTGTACACAGTGATGTGTACATGCACGTACAGGTGTGCATACATTTGGGTATCTTTGTGTACAGGTGTGTATATGTGTGTGGGTGTGTACACAGGTGTGTGTACATTTGTATGTGTGGTGTATGTAAGTCAGAGGTCAGCTTCAAATACCATTCCTCAGGGGCCATTCACCTTGTTTTTGGAGACAGATTCTCTTAGAGCATTTGAGGTTCAGTGAGTAGATCAGACTGGCTGGCCAGTGAGCTTAAGGGACCTGCCAGTCTCTGCTTCTACAGTGCTGGGATGCAAAGCCTGTGCTATCATACTTGGATGTTTCTGTGCATTATGAGGCTCAAAGGTGTGTCCTTATTCTTGTTTAGCTTTCCTGACAGATGTCTTCCTAGCTTCAAGTATTGTGACCTCAATTTAACGCATGTGGTCAGTTCTTAGGCGGCAAGGTACTGCTTTCTAATGCTAAGGGCAAGGAGCACACAATAACTGCCAGGAAGGGTTGGGTTGAAACAGACTTTATGACAGATGCCTTCTCAGGGGAGATTAAGCTCAGTCCTCTGCAATTACCATGTATTTTCTCCAAAGACACTGCTGGTATCCCAACAAGTAGCATAGAAATAGCGCCTGTAAGCACTGCCCCAACCCCCATCATGACCAAATTCACAGAAGAAACAGGCAAAATTCACACTCAAGAATAACAGTTTCCCATAAAGCCTGTCTATTGGGTACAGGTGTTTACTCCACTGCATTAAGGACTCACATGCCATTCCGAAGAGTTTCCAGAGGAGATTGGCCTGTCAGTGGGCAGGGTAGGGAAGAACCATCTTCAGAGTGGGTGGGCACCACTGAGGGTGTCTTAGTTAGGATTTCCAAGGTGTCAATGAAACACCATAACCAAATCACAAGTTGAAGAAGAAAGGGGTTATCTAACTTACACGTTAACATTGCTGTTCATCTCTGAAGGAAGTCAGAGCAGACACTCAAAGAGGGCAGGATCCTGGAGGCAGGAGCTGGTGCAGAGGCCACTGAGGAGAGCTGCTTACTGGCTTGCTCACCATGGCATTCTTGGCCTGACTTCTTATACAACCCAGAACCACCAGCTCAGGGGTGGCACCAGCTACCATGGTCTGGGCCCTCCCCCATTGGCCACTAATTGAGAAAATGCCTTACAGCTGGATCTCATGGAGGCCTTTCCTCAACTGAGGCTCCTTCCTTGGATGACTTTAGCATGTGTCCAGTTGACACACAAATCAGTCAGTACAAAAGGGTAGGACAAAAGGCCAGGACCAGGAAAGAGAGTTTCTTTTTCCTAATGCGAAGATTTTTTTTTTTTTTTTTTTTTTTTTTGCCCAGGAACCAAAAATTATACTATACTGTCTGCTTCCCTAGCTCACAGGTTTGCAGAATGAGACTGAGCCCTTGAACAGTCCAGGATCTGCAGCTCACAGATGGTAGAATTTTTTTCCTCCATAACTGCATGAGCTAACCCCTACTCCTAATAAACACGTTCACCTGCCTGTGTGTCTACCTGTCATCTATCTAATCTGTCCATTTATCATCTATTTATGCATAATCTATCTAATCCCTATACCTCATCTATCTACCTACCTGCCTGTCATATATCTAATATATTCATCTGTCATCTATCAGTCACTTATTTGACATATCAGTCCATCTACCCCTCTAATATGTGCCTCCATTTTCCACCAACTTATCCACCTGTTCTCTCTCTCTCTCTCTCTCTCTCTCTCTCTCTCTCTCTCTCTCTTTCCCCCCTCCCCCCCTTTCTAAAGATCACTAACTCTTTCTCTAGCAGAGAAACTCTAAGGCTGCTCAGCCTTTGGTGAAGGTCACTAGGAGACTAGACACGTGTTTCCTCACAGCACACTAATATATATATATATATATATTCTCCTCATTTTTTAGTTCATGTCCATGTCTATGTGTCCATATGTTGTACATGATCATACATATATGTACATGTGTGTATGTATGTGTGTGTGTATTGTGGTGTTTGTATTTGTATGTGTATACATGTGTGTAAGTGTGGTGTGTGAAAATGTGTATATATGTATGTGTGTATATGTATGAGTGTTCTCTGTGTGTGTGTTACATAAGTGTGATATGCAGGTATATATGTTCCTCTAAGATGAAGGACAATTGCTTCCAGCAGAGGAGAGACCTCATATTCTTCACAGCAAGCCTGGCCTTCCTTGAGAATATGGAAGTTCATCCTGTGAAACAGCCCACTGCCCAGCATATATACTGTCTGTCCTCTTTGTGTGTGTAAATGTGTTTGTATACAAATGTGAGTGTGAATGTGTGAGTGTATGCATGTGTGTGAATGAGTGTGTGTGTACACATGTGTGTATGTGTGCATGTATGAGTATATACATGTATGTTCACGAGTGTGTATGCATGAGTGTGTGCATTTGCAAGTATGTTTTCCTACAAATTTCTATGTGCATGAATGTGAGTATGTGTATATAAGTGTGAGGGTGCATGTGAAAGTGAGTATGTATGTGCATATGTGAGTATATGCATATGTGTGTGCCTATGTGAGTGTATTGTACATGAACGTGCATGTGTGAGTATACACATGTGTAAATGTGTGTAGAAATAGGAATGGTTCTGCCTCTCTAGAGAACTCTTAACATACATGAAAAGTTTAGGGCCATAGCCAGCTAACCTGTCTTCTGTATTACTAATGAGAAGACTGAGCCCAACCACTTCGGGGCAAATTTGAGTCAATACATTCTTATTAGGTACTGTGCACAGTACCAAGTATAGGAATATATAATAAGGGACCCATCTCCACCTCACCCCACCACAACTCCATCACCACCTGCTTCCTGTCTCTGTGTCTCTAGTCCTAACCTATCACATGCCAAAGTGCTGACTGGCAGTGCCCAGACACGAGAACAAACATTTAGTCATCAGGCAGAGAGCAGAGTCTGCAGTAACTAAGCCCTAAGCCCTATACGGAGTACTGAGACACAGTCACAAATTCCATGCTCATTTTTAGTACCCACAACTGTGTCCAGTTAGTGATGCCCATATGAGGACCAGTGCTGCTGTGGGCCTGTTTCTCTGTACATGTTCTGAGGCGCTTTGAAGTAGTTCAGGTAGGGTAGACCTTCATCACCTCCTAGGGATGTGGCACACGTCCCCATTTGATTCCCATCCTGACAAGGGCTCTTGTGGTCACAAGACAGTCCAGTGACCTCTTAAATAAATGCAGCACTATTTGCATATACACAAGTGATTTTTTTTTTCTTTGTAAGAGTCTGCTCTTCCTTAGGGATGGTAGGAGATTCCTGCATGGAAACCACACAACAAAGACTACAAAGAACACAATAGCTTGGCACACACAAAGCCAGGATGGGAAGGTGGGGGAAGGACAACTGGACGGTCAGTTGCTTCAGAGTAAAAACTCAGGATCCCTCAGTGTGATGTTGCTCCTTTGGAGGATGACCTAATCTACATGGAACCTGCTATTCTGGGTTTGAGTGCGTTCCCTTAACTCTCCCATTGAGAACATCACAATTGATACACTCGGCTTCACTCTATAAACAAATCAAATGGGAGAAAAGGTGGATTTGCTGCTCACACTCTGAGAATCAGAGTTACCATGAAAACCTAAGGCCTTCAAATACTGGTTGTGACATGCCCAAGGGACACCCATGCCATACTTGCACTGCACTGAGCCCTTAGGTGCTTCCCCTGACAGATGCAGCCTCGCCTAGCCACACCTGTACCATGCATGCACCAGAGTCCATGCCATCACCTTTCCTATGCCTGAAGCTGGGAGACCTATAAGTCTCACTTAACTGGAATAGGATTTAACCAGTGGTTTGTGAAATATAAACAAAGATATGTGATGTTTCTAACACTAGGTGCTGGTTTTTGATGATTCCAGCCCCTCTGGAGGCCATTTCCTGGGTAATCAGGTCTGGAAACAGTAATTTGCCATTCCCAAATCAGCATGGTTTGTATTTCTGTAATGGCCTATTTAGAAGGGGAAGGAAGGCCCTTCCAGTTCAGCTCAATACCTGTATCCCTTCAACAATAGCAAACACCTGCCATTACCTCTCTCTCCTCAGTGGCCAGCATCGAAGGTGGCAGACATTCAGAATGTCAGCAGCCCGGGTAAGAGTCCCTGTCCCTGTGTGAACCTGTGCTGCACAAGCCAAGGCTGCCTTTTGGCCTGCATCCATGGTCTGCCTCGGGTGGAAACGGGAGCATGCCCTTCTGCAAATGTCAGGCTGGGGGCACTGAGTTCTTCTCCACAGTGAAAGGGACAGGATGTGGTCAGTTAGAGCTAAAAGGGACACCACACTGGAATAATTTCCCTAGCTAGGACTTTCACTGTCTCTTCCTGAGAAACGTGCAGGAGGAATCCTGAAAACAGAGCCACCATTGAGACGGCAGCAGGCAGCAGGTTTCCATTGGAATGCACAGCTCAAGCCTAGTTCCGAGTCTTAGCATACAGAGAAACTGTGCCAAGTTCAATTGCTCAGAGGGGGAAAATGGAGAAAAGTGATAGTTTTTGAGACAGGAGAGCTGCTCCTGCTGCTGTTTTATGTATTTTAAATATAAAGTTATTTTATTAAAAAAAATTTAAAAAAACACATAAAGTTATTTTATTATTTGAGGATTTTGTACACATATTTGATATATCTGAATCATATTAATCTCTATCCCTGCAACATTCTCCTTCAATAACTTCTTGTCTTCCATAAATAAATATATAAATAAATAATGCTGGTTCCAATTAGTGGTGCCCATATGTGCAGGGGTGTGGAGCTGTTCGCCAGAGAAGGGGTACCAGGGCCTCATGAGCACCTCTGTGTCTCTGCTGCTCAGTCTTGTGTACAAATAACAGCAGCCTCTCTGATTTCAGAGTTCACTGGCTGTTCCATCCAGAAGACACTGTTCTGACCCTTCTCATCATGACTCCTGGGTCTTTGAGGGGTAAGAAGTGATGGAAACGTTGAGAGATGAACACTCCATGGTCACTGACCCTCTGCCCTTGAACCAGTCGTAAGTTCTTCAGAAGAACCAGCATAATTTGTGGGGATACTGAGTGTTCTGATTTCTTTCTACATCTTTCCAGCATTCCTCTTCAGCTGACTCTTGTAAGATTCAGTATCTGCCCCACGGTGACCTCTGCACATCCCACAAAGATAGAAAGCCGAGATGAATACTGTTTACTGAGCTAGCACCATTTGCTGCTCATTGGTTCATGGTTTGTTATTGTTATTATTATCATAATCATCGTCATTATTATTACATTTAACTTTCTTCTGAGTTTTCCTGCAAGGTAAATCAGAGCCTATGTTTCATTTATTCAGGGTGATTTTTTTTCCCCCAGAGTCACTCACTGACATAAATGCAGGTCCAGGTATGCAGGTACAGTTCCAAAAGGGATCTAACAAACTTGGAACATCTCAAGTTAAAACAAACAAAACAGATGAAGTATTATACTCTTTGAGGGTGACTTGTAAGACATCTTGGCATTTGTTATTTTATGGAAAACAGATCAACAGATCTACATACCTAGCCCATTAAGCTAATTATGTTTGTGCATAGACAGACCATCTCCCCAGACACAGACAAGAATTCTGTATAGGAGCACAAGTGATGAAGAACATGAGCACATGTGTGCCCTAGAATGTCAAAATCTCCATGTGAGCATTCAGAAGCATCTCTTTCTGTTTCCAAAGCTCACATCACACAGCCATTCAGCACTCTCATGTCATGCAGTGATGGAGCTGGTGGAGTGAAGACATGGGTAACCACCATAGTGCTATGCTTTCTTGAAATAAAATATATCCCCTTCATCTGCGGGGAGTCTTCAGACAGGACATTGCTCTCTGCCTTCATTTCCTTTTCTATAATGCAAAGGTGGAGGTATTTGATTTCCATGGTCAGGGTCCAGACTCAAAGATTGATCTTCAGAAGGTAAGGTGGGCCCCTCCTCAGGCTCAGGCACTTCTGGGCCACATTGCGACCCAGGACTCACTTGTTTTCCTGCATAAACATTCTGTTCTCTATGTCTATTTCTCTGTTTAATGATTTTTTGAAATTCTTCCATCATCTTTTAAAAAGTAAACCTTTAGGAGTAAAGCATTACTGGAGAAGTTCATCAGGTCCTGACCATCCTGAGGATGCTGTCCCTCCCAAAGCTCACCCATCCTCACTGCTGTCATTCTGGTTCATTGTCTCTGCATGGCCCAGCATGCCTCCGAGCGGCCAGCTGAGTTCACTGAGCATTCCACCTGGGAAAATCTCCATCTGCTAAGAGCATTGCTCCAGAGACCTTCAGAAAGGACCATGTATGAAAGAGTGTCACACTCAGGATCTGGTACACCTCTGATTGCTCAGTGTTAGTGACAGTACACAAAATGGTCCTGTCTGGTGCCCTTCAAAACTAAGGCCTTGCGACCTGATGAGATTTGCTTGTGAACATTCAAGGTGGGATTATGTTTGATGGGATAAGAAATAGTAAAGTTCTTTTAATTTTTAAAAGTTCTAAATTAAAATAATCTTGGTTTTCATATTACAGTGGCAGGGTAATTTCTAGATTTGCCTGTATGTTCTCTCTCTCTCTCTCTCTCTCTCTCTCTCTCTTTCTCTCTCTCTCTCTCTTTTATACATACACACACACAGAGACAGAGATAGAAACAGACAGAGAAACTGATTAATGCTTTCGACTCCACAGAATCTGGAAAAAGAAAAATTCAAGTAAAGTTTATATGTGTACAAATAAAATGAAGTTGTTACTATTGTTATTTTGCAGTGCAATGTTCAAATTCAGAGCCTTCCCATGAATGTTCTGCCTCTGAGCTGTGGTCTATCCCTCTTTTTATTTTGATACAGTGCCTAAGATGTTCAGGCTAGCTTTGAACTCACTCTGCACCCCTAACTGGATTGTAACGCATGATCCTCCTGCTCTCTGACCCCAGCAACCAGGCCTGGCTGGGACGTAGATATGTGACAGAAAACAGTTAGTGGAAAGGAACCAAATGCTCAGCCCCGAGTTCCTAAGTATCTCTATTCAATTCCCCAGAAACAGGGGAGTCTGGAGGAATTAAATCCAGTGTGGAAAATGAATTGGGAGGATTCCCCAAGAACAAATAGTGCTCCTACTCTATGAGTGACAATTTGATTTTCCAAAGGAAATTTTATAGTCTAAGGCCAGGAAAACAAAGCCTCACCCACAGGCAAGTCCTGAAAGGTAGGATGTCTGTGTGAATAACATCCTCGTGGAGCACAGTTGGCCTATCCACTATTGCTTCTGGTGACTTTTCCACTAGTGCAAGAGCTGCAGTCCCAACCAGAGGTCCAGTCAGAAGTCCTGACTCTGAACCTTTGCAGGAAAAGTTGGCATGTGTGGATGGTTGCTGTGGGACTATGATTTTATACACTGTAAATATTGGTTTAATGAAATGCTGATTGGTCAGAAGCTAGGCAGACAAGAAGTATAGGCATGGGGGACCAGACAAGGAGAAATCTGAGGAGAAGAAGAAGAGGAGGAGGAAGAGGAGGAGCAGAGGAGGAAAGTAGACACCAGCAAGATAGAGAGGAAACAAGACGAGAATACTGGACTGAAGAAAAGGTACCAAGCCATGTAGCTAAACATGGGTAAGAATCATGGGTTCATTTAAGAATAAGAGTTAGAAAATAATAAGCCTGAGCCATAGGCCAAACAGCTTGTAACTAATATTAAGCTTCTGAGTAATTATTTCATAAGAGGTTGCTGGTCCAAACCTCAGAGTTAGGTAGGATCGAGAAACTAGATGGTGCAGGGTGGACAGTCCTACTTGAGAAACAATGGTATACAGGCAGAGAAGGATGTTGTGGTTTAAGGTGTGTTACTTTTGTTTATGCTGTGAAACGTTTGTTTGAATGATACTTGATGGTCCAGTAAAGAGCTGAATGGTCAATAGCAAGGCAGGAGAGAGGAGAGGCGGGGCTTCCAGGCATAGAGAATAAATAGAAGAAGAAATCTGGGAGTGGGAAAGAAGTAGCCAGAGAAGGAGGAGGATTCTAGGGGCCACCTACACAACTACACAGCTACACAGCTACACAGCAAACCACATAGTGAGAAACAAAGAAAGGTAAGCAGGGATAGAAAAATAAAAGTCTAGATTCACAAGGTAGGTGGGATAGTTTATTAAGAAAGCTGGCAAGAAAGAAGCCAAGCTAAGGCCTGGCATTTATAATTAAAAACAAGCCTGAGTGTGTGATTTATTAGAGTGATGGATCCTCCAAAAGAACAAAAACGATCAACACTTGGAGGGTATGGATGATCCACTCCCCCAGGGGTTGGAAAAATGAATGAACTGGACAGAGAGTAGACAAAGGACAGAGGGACGGAGGGAGTCAGGAACAAACATGCGAAGGATTTCCCACGCCACCAGGTATTAAAGGCATCTAGAAGGTGACTGGAGGAAGATTTCAGGATGAAAGGAAATGTTTCTGATTTAGGTGAAGAAAAAGCAGTCAGTGCCTGTTGCAGCCAGCCACTCTCCGTTTCATTGTGTGTCATGCATTGGATGCAATGTAAGAAGAGGAGGGTCTCTGAAATATGCCACAAGTCATCCACTCTGAGAACCAACGTACAATGATAAAGGACTTTGTAGCCAAGCTCAGAAAACAAAGGAGAGCAGTGGAGGGCAGGGAAGTTTCTAGAACTTACCTTATCTGGGCTTGAATCTGGCCTTTGTCCTTACCTCCTGGTGACATTAGGTCTCTCTCACACCTGCCTTGACTTGCTGTGTTTTGTGTAAAATGGTGATGGTGAGCACCACAGAATGTCAATACAGTCAATGATGTCATTATCCTGCTCCATCTACAGCAAGAGCTGATGTCATACTTAGTCCCAGCACCACTATCAACCAGAAAAGAAAAGCATCGATGGTGAACATTTAAGATGGAGAGCATGAGTTGAAAAGGAAAGTAAGTCACAAGCCTGTTTAACAGTATGATAAATACACACACACACACACACACAGAGAGAGAGAGAGAGAGAGAGAGAGAGAGAGAGAGAGAGATATTCCTTTGAAAAAAATCAAAATGGTAACATTTAAGTGTGTGGTTTAAATGTTAAATGTAAAAAACAATGATGACAAAAGATAGGAACCTGCAGGGACGGTTGAAAATGTGGCCCACAAGAGGAGCAAAAGAATGGCTCCTCCAGAACCGTGTTCTCTTATGTGAGTTGAGACAGTGGGACACTCAAGGGCTTGGGCCACAGGGAAGACAGGGTCACCTCTGATTGTCCAAGCTTTCTGAAGGAGGGTCCTCAATCACAAGACTCTTGGTATACCCTGAGCCTGTGCTTGGTGACAGGAAGCCTTTAACCGATTTTCAACACTGACAACACCTCTGAGGCACAGGATCTCTCCAAGAGGAAGCTGAACACTTTGTGCTGATAGAATTGCAGAATGCATGATGTGATATCCTTTCAAGGCTGTGGGCTTGGTCTCCATACTCCACCCAGGCACTGAGGAGAATACTGAAGATGGGGTGAGACAGCAAGCCCAGAGTCTGGTTCAGATGGAGCTGCCCTTGGAGCCCCGCAGACAGACAGAGGTAAGTCTTTCGAGGAAACTTCCTGAGGACAGCCTCATTTACACACTCAAAGCCTGTAAATCTGAATCCCTGAGGAAAGAGCACAGATTTAGGACTTAAGTAGTTGTTGTTCTGAATTATAAAGGAAGGCTGTGTATCAGAAGACATCGAGCTGGCATCATGTGCCTCCTGCCTTTTCCACCATTTTCCTTCCTAATCTGGCCCTGCATGACGTTAATATCCCGGGCCCACATGGTGGATTCTTGTGTTACTGACATAAGGCCTTGTTACAAAGATAAGGAAGGAGTTCGGATGAGGAGAGACTCCTGACTTCTCTCTAATTTTAGTGTGTGTGTGTGTGTGTGTGTGTGTGTGTGAATACAGGTATCCGAGGATTCTAGAAGAGGGCATCTGATCTCCTGGAGCTGAAGTTACAGGAGGTTGTAAGCTGCCCTACATGACTGTTGGGAAACACAGCCCAACCCCTAGTAAAAGCAGTGCATCTTCTTAGCCACTGACCCATCTCTATTCCGGCTTCATCATTCTAGTGACCAGGCCTGTGTGTCCCTCTCCAGCATCTGTGCTGACTCATGACAGCCAAGCACATGTCAAATCCGTTCTCATTTTTATGATAATTTGCCTAAGTCCCTGAAGTCTGCCCTGCCTCTGACTGGTCCACATGCTTCATTCCAATCAAAGCTGCCAGGCTTAATACTCCCTTCCTCACAGGATCTTTGCTAATTCTGCTTGTACCTTTGTTGACTCAGAACCCAGAGAAGAAAATCATTTCTCACATCACTTGAAAAGCAAATCCTCAATGGAATCTCTAAAATGCTGGAAAATATTTGAATAATCTTCCAGCTTGGCCACTCAGTGATCACATGCACCTGCCTACATTCCAGCCAAATGTGGGCCTGCGTCTTTGTGGTTTGTTTTGTTGGTTTTTTATATAGTCACACTCTTATTCTTAGGCTTCTCCGAAAGCACAGCCAACTGTTTTGCTTTTTTGTTTGTTTGTTAGTTTTCTTCTCAGGGCTCATAGCCCTCCTGTCCTCGTGAGTGTCATGCAGCTGCTCCCTGTCTTAGAGCAGGAGAAGCCAGAAGTCAAGGAGAGGGAGGGGGAGGATGAGACATCCCCACTGAGGCTTCTGAGGATGGACCTGCCGGAATAGCTATTGAATGGAGACAGAAACAGAGAAACACAGGAGGATAAGTACGCATTTTAATTATGTTACAAGCATGTCACCAGGACCAAGATGTCAGGCAGGATGCCCTACTTCATCACCGTGATGAATGAAAATGCCCTCAAACGTAAAAGCCCCTCTGTCTACTCTCTACTGTTGACTCAAGTTTGAAAGATGTGTTTTTTTTCTGTGTCCTCTCTGTTCCTCTACAAGACTGTTTATCAGATGTATGGGACATTATTTTTTTTTTTTGTTTATGATAGCTGATGGTTAACCATTCACCAAGGACAGGAGTCCTTTGTACCTATTATTGTCAAGCATTTGTTTGGACTGCCTCTGACCCTTGGTACTGAGGGGCCTGCACTGATACCTTTGAAAACAGCTCATTGAGAGAAGGTCATGGGCATCTCCTGAAGTTCTTCTCTGCCACTGTCACCTCATACTGTAAGAGTGAGGGGCAGGAAAGGCAACAACACCCAAGTCCCAGTGATAAGAGCAAGTCCGCTGTTACTCAAGGTAAACAGAACCATCCTAGGTAATATGGATAGATTCCGGAGGAAAAAAATCTCTATATTTTTTTTTAAAAGATGTGGATGTGTCTTTTGGAACTAAGTAACAGAGTCAGTGTCCAGAAGAAAAGCCAGAGCTGACGGCACAGCCATGTTCCTCTGCTGTTCGGGGGAAGTATTCCATACGTATGATTATTCCGTGACCACGTTGCCTCAGCTTCCAGAACACAGCAGTTCTGAGGAAGAGATCTGGGAAGTCACCACACCTGGTTTAATCATTTACCACCGAGGCTCCTCTCAGATGAGCAATTGACTCAGTTTTAATCTCTCTTCACTCCCTATTCAGTCAACAGACACTTATCGCAAGGTTACCACGTGTGGAATGCACAACAACTATCAATCAGAGTACTCACTGATCTCTCAAGATTCATAACCCAGCCCCTCACACACACACACATTAGTTTCAAAACAAAGTTGTAAAAGGGCTGGCCACAAGTCCAAGACACATGATAGGAGTGCAGTGTAGGGTTTTAACTATGTTGGGTTCAGAAGTCCCGTTGTGAAGGAAGCCATGTTACCATTTTTGTAAACAAACAGGTAGTAAGACTTTGAAGTGGGCAGAGCAGCCAGAAGAAGAGAGAGGCAGGAAAGCCCCACAAGGAGGGTTAGTTTAGAGAATTTGGCCACATGGAAACATGAAGAACAAGATTTATGGGCTCAGCATCGAGAACGTGGGTGATATAGTTTTCCTCACTCATTAAAAGTTGTGGTAAGGCGTCAAAAGATGGAGGAAGATGGTGCTTGCCAATCAAATCTAGAGTACCTAGACTCTGGGTTGAGAACATAGTTTCTACTTGTAAGGCAATGTGAGAGTCACCAGCTTTGCATATTCCTACTCAGATTTAAGAATTGGCTATATTCTCATTTCATGCTAATCTCAGACTGTGCAAATCCACATAAATAAACAAGCCAAGAGCTTCTGCAACCTCAAAACCTCAGCAGGTGTAATCGAAGCATCTGCCCACTCAGACTCTCAAGTCTTGACTTTGTCAGAGACACTGATGGGGACATATCACTGGTCACTTCAGAAGAGCCTAACCAGAACATTCACGGTCCTTCAAGGATCAACTATCACATGTAAAGACCTGTGAACCAAGTCAGTCTGATACAGAAAAAAAAAAAAAAAAAAAAATTGCTGATTTTTGCATTTTTTTTTTTTAAAAAGAAAGGAAGGTTTCCAGAATTGGAACATGACCCAAAATATCAAAGAAATATCCGTTCATGAAAAGTGTCATATTAGAGAACATTCTAGTAAGCTACCTGAACCCTTGGCAACCAACACACATTCACAGAAGATTGTACCAGAAAATATTCACAGGCGTGCACGTAACATTATCTATTTGTGTGGATTTCTGGTTGCAGTGGGTTTGTGGGAAAATACAGTGAAGACTGATGAAAAACCTCCCTGCTGTCTCCATCACTCTAACAAAAGCATTTTACAATCACATGCTGCAACCTAGAGCCAAGTTTTAGTCCAAAATAATTACTTTTCAGGAAGTATTATTATTTTTATTGTTTAAATTCTTATTGATCATGAACAGGAAAGAGTCGTTTGGGACATATGCCATAAACAAACATAGCTTAAAATATTTTTGAATATTTGGCTTTTTAAAATGCTTTAAATCTCAACACTTACAATTAGAGGTTAAGGGTTTAGTCCAGTGGTAGAGCACTTGCTAGGCCCTGGGTTTGGTCCTCAGCTCTAGGAAGAGAGAAAGAAAAAAAAAAAAAAAGACAAAATATCAATACTTATAATGAAAGTGAAGGAAGACATGAGCTTCACAGGTGGTAGTGAGTTTCAGTTCATTCTACCTTTATATAAGCCTTATTTATCTATTCACACATGTATTATTTTATGAATTCTTACATAAAACCTTTACCAAGCATATACTATGTGCAGAATAGGTTGTACTTTGAAATTATGTTCTTTCAAAGACAATAAGATGTTTATTTTATGGCTGATTGAGGTGACCTTTCAAAACACAATGTCCAAAATACAAAGTCCTGTTAATCTCCCATCAACTCACATATTCTAAAGAAACACCCTCTCAAAAGAATTGCTCATCTGGTCTTGTAACCAAACCAGAGTTTCATATCCTGTAATGCTGCAGGCTTCTTTATTTATCCTCACCCGAAATGTGTTTAAGTCAGACCATCTGTGACAGTATTGCACACACACACAAAAAATCTCTTATCAGTCTGATTCATTCTCTGGATGATCTTCCTCAGATGTTTGAAAACACAAGATTCCAATGCGTGGAAGTACAACTTGGTATTATTGCTTTGTTCTTGTTTATCTGCAGATTGACCTTCACCTTAGCTGAAGCCGAATACATCTCACAGCAACCAAGAAAACCTCACTTACAGTTCAAAGCCAGGGCTGAGCTGACATGATGTGACACTGGGGAGTGAATGTGGGCAGAGATCTGGAGGGACTCAGGAGGGGAAATGTGTGGGTGGATAGGATCACATTCCTTCTATGTGCATGTGAGATTCTATAAGCATAGTAAGAAGAAGCTCATGGTTTTCACGATAATTGTATTAAAATGTTATTCACTTAACCATAAAGTTCATTTTTAAACTATATAGTCTAGTCACTTATTTAATTTATTCACAGAGTTGTAAAACTATATCTGTCATCCTGTCAAAATGAAGCTCATTAATATACCCTTCCATCTCTCAGCAACCACTAACCTACTTTGTCCTCATGGAAAGAAGATTGTCTATTCTGAACGAGTCAGTATAAACTGATTCACACAATATGTGGCCTGTTGCTACTACGTTTACTTGGCATAATGTTTTCAAGCTTTGAACACTCTGCAGCATGTATCAGGGCTTCATCTTTTTAATATAAAATATCTGATAAGTGTTTTATGGCACAGACACCCCAAATTCTGTTTACTCAGCCATGTCTTGATGGGTGCTTACTTCCTACCTGGCCAATATGGATAAAACACACAAGAATATTTGTGTGTGGGTTTTGTGTAGACATTAAGTCTTCAAGTCTCTTGGGCACATCTCCAGCTGTGGCATTACAGAATCATATGGTAACTCTGTGGTTAGCATTCTGAGGACCCGCCAAATTCTTTTTTTCAAAGTCTTTGTGCTACTTTTACATCCCCAGGGAATGTGGGTAAGGATTCTGATCTCTTCACCAACACCTGTTTTGAAAAAGTTTTGTGTAATTGCAGCTAAATGATGTCTCTTTCTTTCTAAGAATTTGTTTCCAAGAATACAATGAGAACACACCTTTCTAATCTCATCTAGAAGAAGTAAAGAATGGAATCTTTTCCGGCTGGCAGTCTCTCAAATCATTGTACCCTCTGTGCACTAAAATTCTGGGAAGAGCATCTCTTGCAGCTGCCGTAGACTCTCTCCTTGTGTTATGCTCACTCTTGATGTTTCCTGGTATACAAGGAACATCACAGAGACACCTTCAACTACATCCCTCGTGTAGACAAAGCATATAGTGTTCAAGTGTAAGAATTCAAAGTTGTGTGATTACAGGGCTGGGAAGCTAAGAACATCTGACCAGGATTCATGTCATACCACCTCTCAAAGTTACCTATAATTTCTAGCTGTAAATTTTTATTCTCTTGTGACTACCGTGTATCTTTATAAGGACTCTGTCCAGTCATCTGATAAAAATTTTTTTATAGTGTCCACAGCCAAATGTTTCCCTTAGGCACATTCTCAGGGCAAAATTAACATGCAAAGCATGCTTCAAAAGAAACAAGGCAGCCAACACGGAGAACCTCGGGAATGTTTGATCTGGGTGTCATGTCAATGTGTGTCCCTTTTTAAATTAGAAAAGATTGTTTGCATACCCCTACCCAAATACCTAGAATTGTATCAGAGCAATGTAATAGGGAAATGTTCAATGTAGAAGATTCATCCTTGCCTATCATGAGGATTGAATAAGGAATATAAGAAGTATGTGATAGGCACATATATAGAAAAGTAAGCTGGGTCTTAAGAGCTCATCTGAAGAGTCCTAGACAGATTACACAGGGGTGCGTTAATCACACATTACTAATTGAGACTGTTATGTACATGCATATTTGCACATGTGTACACAGACACCCGTGAATTCACGTACCTATACATAGGCATATAGACATACTATTGAAATCCAATATCCATACACCCTTAACCTTAATGCATTGTGTACATAGGTCCTGCCATATGTTTGTCCTTAAAAATAAGCTTGCTCCATAACTTCAAGAATCCTCTAAATACCCACTGCATTCTGTAGGATTCATTTAAATTCCTTTCACTTTGGTAATACTCTGTGTATGACTTGCTGTGGTTTGAATCTGAAATCTCCTCTCTCAGGCTCAAGGTTTGAATGCTTGTTCCAAAACTGATGATTCTATTCTGGGAACGGTGTAGCCTTTGGGAGTTGGAGGTATTAGAGCCCACGAGGGCAGACCTTTGAAGGGTACTAGCTGGCATACACTCCCAATTCTTGTCTGCTTCTCAGGTCCCCATGTTAAAAAAAAAATCACCTTCGCTGCTCTTCTACCATGACAGACAAGCTCTGCCATGCCTTTCTCACTGCAATGGACTCCATCCTTCTGAAACTGTGAGCCCTTATGTTGGTCTGTCAGGTGTTTGTGCACAGTGTCACAAAAATGACTATATTATTTATTGTACTGTGTATTCAATTAGTGTGGTGGATTGTGGCTGATGGATTTCCTTGATAATCTGAGTAGGATTCAAGTAAAGGGGGCTCCAATCTGCCGAGGCCATAAACATCTTCTGCCATTAACTGAAAGATGACACTTCCATTCACCTCCTGGTGCTGCCTAGATCTTGACATGTAAAATAACAACCCAGAAACATACTCTTTTATTCCCTGAACAGCTCAAGTGATTGGTTCTGTTTGCTGAAAGATCTTAAGAACAAGCCCCTTGTTACCTTAAGAACACTGCGAGAATTCGGGGTATCTTTATGTATGGCCTCAACTTACCTAGGCCACCTTGTCAAAGTTAGTAAGGCCAATGTCACCATTCAACTGTCCGTGAGGGTGTAGGATCTAATTCTGACTGTGGGTTCCACTCTGCACATCCACCGCTGCTGCAGGTACCTGGCCATGGTCTATTTCTCTTTTTAGCCTCTTGGGCATTAAGAGGCAGGGCAAGAACAAGTCTAGATTATTCTATCTCCAGCGCTGGGATTTGTTAAATGAGTAACCATGGTTCTGACCATCATCTTCTAAGTCATTCTGCTTACAATGCTATTGTACCTTCCAACCAGTGATGAAAGCATGCCCTTCATACACACTACTGTGTACAGGGAGCATATGCTGGAATGGGGTGTATGTGTACTTATCTGTAAGTCTTTCTATGAATGTGTGTACCTGCTTGTGCATGCCCTGCCTGGCACTTAATGAATGCTAGACACATGCTAGAAATTAATTTTTACTTAAAAAAAATGATATTTGTAGAATAAAGAATTTTCCCACCAAACTTTAGTATTGTGAAGCTCTCTGATTCACACACACGCGCACACACACACACACACACTTGCACAAAGTTTCTAAACTCTCAAACGTCCTGCACATAAATTTGAATAACTTTTTTGTTGTTTCTTTTTTCTTTTTTAATTTATGTGCATTGATGTTTTGCCTGCATGTATATGCATAAGAGAGTGTCAGTACCTTAGAACTGGAATTCCAGACAACTGCGAGCTGCCATGTGGGTGCTAGGAATTGAACCCATGTTGCTGGAAGAACAGAGAGTGCCCTTAACAGTTGAGCCAACTGTCCAGCCCCAGAATATGAATGACTCTTGTGTAAGCTAAGCATTCAGTTTAGTTGAAATAAGCTGTTATTTTAGTCTAAAAAAAAAAAATCCAAGTTTTCAAACAAGCCCTCTGGCCTGACATTTCCAATGACTCCATTATCTTCCCTGGTTATAGATATCAGCACAGGGGATAAGACAGATCAATTAGATAAATAATTAGGGGGAAAAGATGTCACACCTCTTTAGTTAGATCAGTTTTAGCTGGAGCCCAGAACCACATTCAGTTTACAAAGAGAAAAAAGCATACACAATGGTAAATTAATCTGCATTAAAAATTCAAGTTTGATTTTGGTTCCAAAGTATCAACTTCGAAGTTCTTGAGATGATTAAACATATCCACCATTCAAATAAACTTAGAAAATAACCTAAAAGTGGGGGTCTCCAAATCTCCATTTTAGCGGCTCAATAGCTATGTGTGTTTATTTACCGTACCTGTATTTTCTGCTCTAGCTAGTTCAGCCAGCTGGAAAATATGGGTACAGAGCTAAGCAGAGAGATTCAGTCAAGGGGACACTGGCCCATGCTTCCCCCACCTCCACACACATTGTCTATTCTGACTGTTGGTAGCCTGGCTGCTTTGGTCTGCACTGGGCAGAGAATGCAGAGGAATGTCAGGAACAAAGTCCTGTAACCACTACCCAGACTCAAGTGCCGTTGTTTTCTGGAGGACACCTATTTTCCTGCCTTGCTGGCTACTATGATTTTATGCGCTCAAACAGAGTCCTCTGGTTATCTAAAAAGCTAATCTCTGTGTGAACAGTCTGTCTTCCAGGCTGCACTGAGCAGTCCAGTGCTCTGGCCAATTTTATATGTGATAAGACTAATCTAACTTGGCATATTAAAAATCACTACAATGTGAAAAGCCTCGGCATCAGCGTATTTTGCCTATTTTTTTTCCTTCCGGGTGGAGGAGTATTTAGTGGACAAATGGTCCCTAGACTCCATTCATGGGCAGAGGAGTGTTTGGGAGAGCAAGCAATGAAGCAATTTTTATTCACAAGATTTGAGAGAAACCTGGACATGGAATTTTTTTCCACAGCCCAAGCCCAAAATAAGCCATTCTAATAAATAGTGGATGGTTGCAGATAAATGGTATAGTCGTGGACAGAGATTTCTGGAGAAATAGCCCCATGTATCATCTTCTTTCTCGGCTGGTTCTCTGATGCCTGACAGGTCTTCCCTCCACCCTCTGGCTCTGCACACTATTTATGCGTTTGCATTTGCATGTATCTACATGATGGTTTTGCCTGGTTGATTTTCCAAGTTAATGATAGGGCACTTGGGGGAAGATTAATGTCCGGAATGTATAGGTTCAGCAAATTGTTGGAGAGCCTTGCTCTACAATTAATCTCCCTTTCTCCCATTCTGAAAATGTGAAGGATGTGTGCAAGGAGGCTGTAATGATACCCATATCTCTGGCTGGTAAGAGCTGGGGAGACGTTGCTGACAATGATGAGACTGAGTCTCAGAAGGATTTACAAGCTGTCTGCTGTACCATCCTACTGGCTGTGCCTGCTCTGTTTCTCATTCCACTGTCATCATCAGATAGGAATCCTGTAAGCATGCTGGCTAAGAGCTCAGGTGGCATCTCCATTTAGGGCAGCTGTCAGGCTCTGATACTAGGATGCTCCTGGTACCATCATCCTGACCCTTTATCAACTCCATGGTATGTAGACATTCTTTCCCTGGTATGTGGAATGCAAACTGCATTGCTCTTTCCTCAGAGGCAATGCTGAGAATGGACAAGGGGAGACATTATGAGAGAGAGAGAGAGAGAGAGAGAGAGAGAGAGAGAGAGAGAGAGAGAGAGAGAACAAGGAGAAAGGAAGCAAGCTTCTCTCCTGAAGGTTCTGGAGAAGCTGGGAGAAGGAAGGAAGAACTATGGGAGCTGAGGTGCAGCTACGTTTTAAAAAGCTATGAAAGGGCTCCAGGACTGTGTTGCCCTTGCACATAACACAACTGACATCATGTCTTGACCTCATCCGTATGACCTGCTCTTTTCCTCCCAGGCTCTTTTCTGGGTACACACAATGTTAGCCTCCTTGTCAAAGGTTAACTCACAAACGTGACCCCTCTAGGGACCAGTACAACAAATACCGATTGTGACAAAACCCTGGAGACATAGAACAGACTGCTCCTGGTCTTCGGGGTGTTTCCTCTCCATCAGTCTACAGAACCGTTCTGAACCCAGCTTTCTGAGTACCCTCACTCTCTCAGAGACTCTAGCCCTAAAAGCTGGAAGCCAGAGATATACCTGGGACTCACTGAAGATTAATTAAGACCCTGGTTTTTGAAAGTAAAACAAGACAAGAAAACACATTTTCTTTGACCCCAAGCAGACGGTGATCTGGAAGAGAAGTGGTTTCTAAGGTCAAGCCACGTGCCTCAGAATGTGCAGAACTGAGATTGTGGACGCCCTGGGGAACACAGCTGCCTCCTTTGTCACCTAGAAAGCCCAGGCTGAGCAGAGGAAGGGACTTACTGTAGTGACTGGAGCTGACCTGTAATGATGGAATGTCCACTGCTGAGGACAGCGTGGAGTTCACAGTGTGGACGGTCAGTCCTTGGACTACCTCATAGGAATTAGAGGGCTGTCTCCATCACTGATGGCTGAGCAGCCATTGGTACTCCTCAGAGGTTCAGGACAAGAACAAGAATTGAGCTCTTTATGGCTTGTCAGCTCATATGAGCTTTGGGAGGTTGTGACTCTTTCTCTTAGTGTGTCAAAAAAAAAAATACTTCAAAATGGGGATTTGTAAATAAGAGCAATGAGTTTCTTGTGAATAGTTCTGGAAATGTATCCAGTGTCAGGGTAAGAATGCTTGGGGTCTGATGAGCTGAGATTGTGCTCTGAGAGGTCCCCTTGACCTCACATGGGGGACTGTAATGGGATTCAGGTGATATCTAGGGGAGTTTTCGTAGCCTCTGAGGATCTGGGCCCCTGAGAAGGTCTTTTATTCTGTCTTTCTGCACTGGCAAAGGCAAACAAAGGGGGGAAATCAAACCAAAACAAACAAACAAAAAACCTCCAAAGCCCCTTTGTTGGGACAAAGAAGAAAAACAGGTAAGAGACCCGTGACCTGTGCTTTCTCCTAGCTTGTCTTGTGGCTCACAGGTGACTGGTTCATATCTACCCCAGAGCTAAAACCAAGCATTCCACAGGGATACTAATGTGCCCCATGAATTTGTTCCATTCTTTGAGAGCCTCTGAATAAGGGTTGGGGCAATGGCTCAGAGGTAAGGTATTGTAACACAACAGGAGACCTTGAGTTGGAGCCCCAGCACCCACTTAAGAACCTGTCCACAGGAATGCACACCAGTCATCCCAGAAGTAGAATACAAAAACAAATGATTCCAGGTTTGCTGGTGAGCCCACAACTATCCACAAGTTCCACGGCAGTCTCAAAACATAAGTGCAGAGAAATAGAGAAAGACACTGGACATAGGCCTCTGCCTCCAGAAGCACATATGTAGGGCATGTACATACACATACACACACAAATACAATATACCCATACAAACACATATCTATACATACAGACAAATACTTAAGGCAAAATGTGGTGATATATTTTATATTTAATAAGATCAGCCTGGAATATCAGAGAACAAAATCACCCACAGCCAAGCCATGAAGGTCAGATAGTGGTGACTCATGCTTTTAATTCCATAACTCAGGAGACAGAGATCTTTCTGGATTTCTACGAGTTCAAGTCCTAACAACCAAATAGTAGTAGCTCAGACCCTTAATCCTAACTCTAGGATTATGATGCAGAGTTCAGAGTTGAACTCAGAAGTGAGACAGCTGGACAGAAAAGATATTTAAGACAGGTGTAGGAGCATTCTGTAGGAGCAACCAGCCAGGTAGACAACTCTTGAAGATAGCTTTTACCCTGAGAAGTTGGCTGGGTGAGAATTGTCTGTGCTCTGTTTTTTTTCTCTGATATTTCAACTTTAGCCCAAGATCTGGCTCTGAGTTTTCATTAAATACAAACTAGAATTTTTTGATAACCTGGTAAATAGATGTTGCCTTAGTTTCATGACTAGTCTTCAGTACCCACCATACCATGTCTCACGTCTTCACATACTCAGAAGGCTCAAACCCTGCTATGATCATCACTGTACTATACAGGGGAGATGGGCAAAAAGGTGTAAGGTTTAAAGAAACTGAGCAAATTGAGATTGCATGGCTTCCCAGCTGCCTTCCTCAGGTTCCCATAACTCATGAGAATGCTACATTGGATTGCAAAACCACACTCCTTCGCTTTTGGCCTCTGACTCCTGTCAGTATTCAGGGTGTGAAGGGCATCCTTCCAAGCAATTCATAGAAAGGAAGTGTCCTGCCATGAACCAGAGTGCCAATAAATTTGTGCACAGATCCAGCCTCTGCCCCAAGAAAGAACCCCCAAGGAAGGTCTTCAGACAGCCACACTGGTCCCAAATCAAGCCAGAGAGTCTCTCTGGTTGGCACACTTAGGGTTAAAATTCTGAAGCTGAAGCCAGGAGAGATTAGAGTCATAAACTAGGGATCCTTAAACTTTTCACCCAACAAATGTATGTTACCCAGGTATATAGAATGAATATGACAATTAAAGTCTTACCAATAATAAATTATAAAGGAATCACAATACAAAAGTATTTCACCCAGGCATATAGAATGGATATGCAAATCAACGGTTTACCAATAATAAATTATAGAGGTTGTATTTTAAAAGAACCCTTTAGTGTACATAGAGTGTTACCAATCATTAATGACAAAAGCAAAATTTCTAATCCATTCACATGAGATGGTCAGGCTTCTTTGCTGTCTCCATTAAGAGCGAACTCATGGCTGAATACTTGATACTGCAGAGCATAACATCTCCAGTGATTTTCAGAGATGATTAATATTTTGATTTTATAAACATTTGTGAGGACAATACCACTTTACAAAATACAAAGCACAAAATAGCAGATATATAGTCAAGATTTTTTTCAAAAATTGTTAGAAATCTCCTCTCAATTCAAAACTAAAATGTATCCAGTGATGTGTGTGTATGTGTTTGTGGTATGTGTGTGTGTTATAAAGCTCAAGTCAGTGACTTAAACATTAATTGTTAGAAATCAAGTACCCTAACATAATGTAATCCCTAAATGGGCTGAGGAGTGATAGAAGGAACACAGTAACAGTATGTTTTCATTAGATTTTATAAGAGAAAACTCAGCATGGACAATAAAACACTACAGTACTCTCTGATCTAAGCTGATGTTTTTCAGGCTGCATTCATAGCTGTGACAAATCACAGCACATGGTACAAAATGCCAGTGCTGTGCATTCAGAACCAAGGCTTCAATGAAATCCTGGGAACACCCCCCCCCCCGAGTCAATGTTCTTGATTTTAAATTAATGGTTTGTCTATTGCATATTCAGGAACATTTTATATTTTCACAGCCCCCATATGTACCTACGTGACCCAGTATAGAACTATGACACCAGTTTAAAAACTGGGTCAGCTGGTCCTCAATTCAGTCTGACCAGCTACCTATCCTCTAAAACTTATCTGTAGATCCAAAACTACAAAGTCCAAGCTGCAACAGACTTCAAGATCCTGGTCTTGACTGCCTTGTGCCAGGACTGGTCAAGTAGAACCTTAGAACCAGCATCTATGCAGAGACATGATCTGATAGCATTGCTAGGACCCCACACAGACCTGGAACCTTTCTGGACTGACTGTCACAAGCAGCGAATGGAGGTCAGCTGCTGGGACTGAGACCAGACACTCACTCAGGTGTGCAGCTTGTCTATGTAGCCAGACAGGTAGTAAGTGATCAGGCAAAGTGTGTGTAAGTCATCCTCATGCTTAAGACAATGCTGTCTGCAACTTCAAGGACAGGGGCACAGTAGACAAACATGGATGGATGCCCTCATTGTGGTGATGTACTGCATATTTAGAACACAGCCATCTCTCTAGCCTTTTTGTTTTTGTTTTTTTTCTTCAAGACAGGATTTCTCTGGTTGCCCTGGCTGTCCTGGAACTTGCTTTGTAGGCCAAGCTGACCTTGAACTCACAGAGATCTTCCTGCCTCTGCCTCCCAAGTGCTGGGACTAACAGTATGTGTTACCACTGTCTGGCTGTTAGGCCTTGAACTTACAGAGATTCAGACATATCCCTGTCTCCCTGGTGATGAGATTAAAGGTGTAGGTCTTTATTCCTTACCTTCATAGCTTGACTTTAGGTGATTCTGTCCTTTGATATTCCAGACTGATTTTATTAAATATATAATATAACACCGCAGCTCATGCTCTCAGCAAACAAGGTAATACCCAGCTGAGCTCTCTCATATCATACATAAGCACCTTCTTTTAAGTGAATGCAATGTCTTTTTTTTCCCTTTGTGCTTTTTTATTTATAATTTAAAACAGCCCCCAAACACACAATACCAAAGGGAAACCTAGTTTCTCATAGAGCAAGAATGCTGTGATACAGTCTCCAGAAAATGTGTGCATTTTAGAGACTTTTGGTTTGGGCCTGAGTATCAACTGTATAAAGTAAGAGTTTCTTAAAGAGAAGTGTGCGTGTGACAAGCTTATAGAGCAGTTGGTAGAAATGTGGCCAGATTGTCAGAAAATCTGACCCCTCTGCTTCATCCAGTAACAATAGTGTAAGAGTCAACAAATCCACTGTTCATGGCAACTCTAAAGAACATAACTACCGCGGACAATGAGTATGGGCTGTTAACTGTCACCCAGCTAGAAGCAGTGGGACTTGGCCTGCAGACAGTACTATGGGATGAGTGCTCACATCTTGAACAGAACCAGTGAAGCGGCCTGGCAAGAAAGGTGAACCTGCAGAGAAACGTGTCCTCATGGCGACCTTGGCCCCCACACAGCTGGCTGAGCCTCCTACAGCTGTTTACAAAATAGTTCCCGAATCCACCACAAGGTTCTGATGTCTTGTTATGTTTCAGCTGCCCCAAAATTACAGAAAAGACTTCACGGAAGATCTGCAGGCTGAGTCACGAGTATACAAGGTAAACATGACATCATTTCACCTGTCACACTGATTGACAGGGAAGGGAGGCCCTGCAGATGAGTTACCCACTTACACTAGCATCCTAAGCTCTGACACACTGGCAGCAGCTTCTGCTTGCTATGCAGTTCCCTGAAATGACTTCCAGCTTTCTTTTAAAAAGAAAACACAAATTATTTAAAAGACATTTATTTTATAGTCTCCCAGTAGCTCCCAGCTGAAGACCTGTCTTTTCCCTCTCATCCTTGGCCAGAGCACTGATGTCACGAGAAAATGCTGGCCTCCCCCAGGCACAGCGTGTGGTCAGCTAGTGGTCAGCTGTCGTCAGAGCCAATCGATAGTCTTTTGATTGGAAGGTTTTGCAAGAAACTTGCTAGCTTTACAAAGCTGTTCAAAGTCTTCCCTCTTGAAGACAGATGGTATCTAATATGATGGATCAAAGCAAACCAGAAAAGTTCCAGAAACACAAACACGAATCCTCCCTCACTTATCAGCTGTGATTAGAAAAATCCAATCTTCCTTGTGTTTTATAAAGGGACTATGTGTCTTTGGTAATTCACTTGACAGCTTGCTAGGCTGTCATCATGAGCATCATCAACATAGGAGGAAGCAAGAGTGGACTGAAGTCACCAGGAGGCCAATGGCAGCTTCATTTGACGGCTTGTTCTTGGAGAAGAGGAACACATGGGCGTAACCTCTTCAAACTGAAGGAAGCAAGCTTGAAGTGCTGCCCGCATACCCAGACTCCTCAACTTCATGTTACCTCGTGGACCACAGGAAACACAGCAAACTGGCCCCGTCATTCCCATTGCATGCTTCATTCTAAGGACATCTTTCCACTCTCATAGTGAGACCTTTCTTGTTCTGGACACTGGTGTCACAGGAGTCATCCTACAGCCCAGCAGCTCTTTGTTCCCCAGAAGATGGCTTTATCTTCACAGGGCTGTGCTCCCAGGCATGTAGAAATGCGACCTGGAATACCCAGTTTCACAACCCTTCCCTTGTTAACTGGCTGGTTTGTGGTAAACAGGGGCGAGTCTGACTTGTTTTCCAGAATCTGTTGCCCTTTATACACAGTCAGGAGCACATAGTTTACATGGAGTGCAAAGTCCAGGCAGGAGGGCACACACAGCTGGGAATGTTCAAACTCATGGTTTGCATATCTGATTCAGGTAATTCCATTCCAGATGCAGGAAGGCTTGACAGGAGCCTTTGATGGGCACTGGAGCCTGACAAAATGCAATGGCTGGCAGTTCTGCATCCCAACACTCGAGCCCGCCATCTTCATACTCTGTCTCTACAGTCTGGTGTTATCTGATGCTTGTTACTTTTACCCATTGATCAGCTGTATATGTGTTTGGTGACCTTTGTATAAGTGAGATAAATAAAATGTTGTCACTTTACAAGAAGTGATTCAAGGGGGCTCAGCTCCCTCATGTACAATTCTAGCTAGAAATCTATCTGGGGTTTTGTTTGCCTGTCATTGACGAGCAACCACCACCAGGCAACGGCAAAAGCAGCTCTTACAGTGCATTTCTACCACCAAGGACCCCGAGCTGTAAAGTGTTCTACCCCTCACAGAGACAAGGTCTGTTCTCCTGAGAAGACTGAGGCCTGGAGGCAGCCAAGCACCCCTCTGGTTCCAGCCCTCTGAGCACAGAGCAGCCTCACAGCTGGGCAAGGACAGAAACCAAAGTGAGAGATCTCTGCAGAATCCCTATAGAGCCATGCAGTCTCTGCAGCTTTGGATGCAGAGTGGCCTCTAGGGTTGCTGTCTAAAACTTTTCAGCCTCTGAACGTGAACACTAAAAACCTCACTTACTAATGTGTCCCCTCCCATTCTGTGTTCTTTCTTTTTATTTAAAAATTTATTTCACATACCAACCACAGTTTCTTCTCCCATCCCTTCTCCATCCCCCACCCCATCCCACTCTCCAAAATGGTAAGGTCTCCCATGGGGAGTCAGCAAAGCTTGGTACATTCAGTTGAGGCAAGACCACACCCCTCCCCCTGCATGAAGGCTGAGGAAGGCACCCCACCCTAAGTAATGGGCTCCAAAAGCCAGCTAGCTAATGAAGCAGGAATCGATCCTGATCCCACTGCCAGGGGTCTGTCCCTCCAAAAAACCAAGCTACACAACTGTCTCCCTCATGCAGAGGATTTAGTTTAGTTTCATACAGGCTCCACAGGAATGCTGAGTCATAGCATAAGGTCACTCTTGCTCAACTAATAATTCATAATAGCCAGAATCTGGAAACGACTTAGATGCCCCTCAACCAAAGCACGAATGAAGAAAATGTGGTACATATACACAATAAAGTATTACCAAGCTGTTAAAAAAAAAAAAAAACAATGACATCATGAAATTTGCAGCCACTCTGTGTTCTTAACTGTACACGCCAACTATTGCTGGCCTCACAAAGGAAAAACAGCCTAGCAGGAATGGTGCGCAAAGCTCCCAGGGTGCAGACAGCACCTGCGCGTATGCTTTTGCTGACCTGCACGCATTGGAGACTGAAAGTATGTTGGCCCTCATCCCATGTCTCTCTCTTTGTTACGATTCTCAGGACAGCTGTCCAGCCCACAGTTTATAAGATGCTATGCTGAGGTGTGCTCCCACATTCTGAAAAATGAAGAAAAGTAGGAAAACTTGTGTCTGAGTTTGATGGCTCTGTCAGAGACCATGTTTCATTCAGGCAGATAATGGACAATACCCAAATGACAGCTTTGAAGAACCAAGGGTTGGGTGGCCGCAGAGGAAGGGACAGATGACGTTGGTTCTTCCATACCCAGTTTCCAATTGAAAAGAATCTGAGGAGATTAAAATGAAAATGAAGGCAGCTTCAAAGCTTTGAAGCTCTTCATTTGTGAACTATGGGAGCATCTTCCCGCCTATTGATATAACCAGTGAAAGCCGGAGGATCAGAATTATCAGATCTTCACACATCTTGAGCTCCAGTAAGCAATGAAGGAAGTAGAAGTGGTGGCTGGAATGTGTCACAAGGTGACTAAAGCATCGGATATGTGTGTGGGGGTGCAATTCTCCATCAGAAATGTCTGGAGGAGAGACAAATCCTCCATTAGAGATGTGGGGAGACACATCCTCCATCAGAGATGTCTTGGGGGGGGAATCCTTCCACAGACAAGCCTATTACTTGTTTAATGGAAACATATTTACAGATGAAGGTGACATGCAGAACGGAGATTCTAATACATTTAATTTAGTGGTGCCCCAAATTCTACCTGTAAAATTTATGCGGACCTTAGGGCTACCCTGAGAATGAAGAGCTAAGTTCTCCACTTGGTAGAGCCCCTTAGACTTTTTCTTTAATTATTCATTTTTCAATCTGTATTGTGCAGACCTTACAGTTCATGTAGGAATTAATAGTTAAGTGTAAGCCACAGTAGACACAGGGCAACCAATGTCCAGATTGAAGCCTTATTCATTGCAGCTTATAAAGGGATCCTCTGGCTCAGTCTTGTCTGGCCCCCCACCTCTACTACAGAAACTACCAGCTTGACATTCCCCAAGTCACTTCTTGTCTTCTCAGCATCTTAGCCATCCTATCCTTATATGTTCTAGAATATATGCACACGCAGCCACTTAGCATATGTCCTCCACACCAACACGCTGTAACCAGATTGGAGGCATGAGCAATGGAAATCTGGAGGTCCAGTCTTGTTTTTCCTGAGGCCTATCACCATGACAACTGATGCCTTCTTCTCTCTGTGTCCTCAGATGCCCTCTTCCCTGGTGTCAACATGCCAGTGTCCGACTCTTATTAGAAGAACACTTACTTGCCATACTAGATAAAGACCTAGCCTGTGCCCCCAATCATCCCTTTAAAAACCAACTCCAAACACAATACAGTCACACAGAGAGTCAGTGCATCACCGTACAAGTGGAGGCAACAGCTCAATTATGTATACACATGCACACAGTTACATACACACATACAGTTACACATATACACAGTTACACACACATACACACACGCACACTCATGAGGTTGAACCTATTTTGATGTGTCTGATGATGGTTGGATATGCCAGTAAAGTGACTTGTCCTAAAGTTCTGCTCATCTGTGTACCATATGATTTATTTTGTTTTTCTCTGAGAATGTTACTTCACTGGTTTTCATCACTTCTTTATAATGTACTTAATAAAATGCAATTAATTCCTCATTTATTTCATTCATTTCTTTAGAAGTGTGTACCCTTTATAATTCTTTAGTGATACTTTGGACATTGCAAAAAACTCCCATGAGCTCTGGATAATGCATAGCCAAGCTAGTCTTTCCACTTTCTGCTTATTACAGATATCAGGGCTGTTTGGGGGGATGCAGCTTCTATTCGTGGCTGTCTGGGGAACCATGCTGCTGCTCCACATGCTTGATCTAGGTTCAAATTCATCCACTCTTTCATTTCTCCACTCTGTGCCCCTTTTCCTCCCCAAGGAAAGCCCTCTCTTCTCCATGACCTTTTCATCATCACCATCAATCAGCATTCCTTGGCAGTTGTCAGAAAGCACATTTGTGCTGGCCTCACTTTTCTCTGCATCAGAATTCTAGACTGACAATATTTTCTTCCAGAACATAGAGAATCTTCCACTGTCTTCCTGAAAAGGGGGGATACTTTATGTCCCTTCATTGGCTGTCTCTTTAACAGCAGACTCAGGGGTTTGGCTGTCTTTTCTGTGAGGACGTTGATAGGTCAGGTTCTCGGGTTAATGTGGGACAAGCATTTTCATCTTTTCCCTGTCCCCGTGCCTCTGAGCTAGCAATGACTCCACCCTCCAGTACCCTCCACTGTCCTAATGCAGCTGCTCTACTGGGTGCCACAGAACTGGTTTTGGTTCTGACATCTGGACCCTTCCTTGGAGTGAGCTAGCTTCTATTTTTCTTCATTATATCTAGGTGTTTGCAGGAGCAGAGTCCTGGGTGAATTTTGCCGGTCCAAAGCTGTATCTAGAAGCATACTACCAATGAGGTCTGTCTAACTATTGTGTTTCCTTTGCATTGAGTTCAATTTATTTCTAAGAACTGAAGAATAGCTAAACATTAGGAATCATGTAACCCCATTCCATATATTTCAGAGAACACATACTTGCAATAATTATAGAATAATACTAATTTTGAGAATCGAGACATTCAGTCTGTGGAGAATAATATCACTTTAACACTTGTATGTATGCACCAAATGGTCAAGATAAATATACACAGGAATGGCCATCCTGTGGCCTTGGTGACAGAATGACAGGTGTTTCAGTGTTCCCCATTGGACTGTTATATATTTCCCAAAAAAATTCTATAAAAAAACAAAGGGTAATACAGAAAGCACCAGGAAGAAGCAGTGTGGTGATGAACTTCACTGCATGGTCAACCAAAGCAATGCCACCATGGACTTCAGGGTCTCAGGACTGAAGGATCCTGAGGCCATCTACCAAATCCTACAGCTGTTTATAAAGTTTCATTGGTAGGTCTCATCACAGTTGGGGTCTTACATCATCTGCAGGGTTCTGTGGCTGCCTGCAGTATCTCACTGCGGCATACGGGAGTCTCAGGCTTTCTGCAGGGTCCCACCATCATCTGCCATTTTTGCCATCAGGTCTCCAAACTCTCACCACTGAATCTGGGACTGAAGTGATAAGGATTTGCGATTGTTCTCCTTATTTGTCAAGACATGCTAGTTTTGTCTCCAAGACAGACTAGCATAAAAATTAAAACTAACTCTGTTGTAGTCAGAAGTTTCTGTCCCATCAGAAACTCTCAAATACTGGCAGCTACTTACCAAGTAATTGGCTCTGACTCGGAGGCTTCATGTTATAGTAAATGCTGGGCCAGTAGCTCAAGCATATTACTATCTAGCTCTTACATTTTAATTAACCCATAGTTCTTATTATGCTTAGCCATGTGGCTTGGTGCCTTTTCTCAGTCCAGCATTCTCATTTTGCTTCCTCTGCATCTGGTTGGCATCTGCTGCACTGACTTTTCTCTTCCTAGAATTCTTCTAGTCAGGTTGTCCTGCCTGGCTAGTCTTGTTATTTTATCAGTGTTTTATTAAACCAGCACCAGTGACAAATCTTTACCGTGTACAAGAGCATTATCCCACACTCCATCATCCTGTATTTTATTACTACATTATTTTATTCATTTTTCTATCTCAGTGACAAACATGCTCTATAATTCAAAAATCAAGATCAATGACATGAAAGGTGTGATTAGCAAGGAAACAGTGGCCCTAGGCAAGTGAACGCAAAAAGAAAGCTAAGGGGAAAAATCCACCACAAAACCATAAATAATTATGGTAATAATTAAAAAGGATTCCTGAAGATAAAAATGTAACTATGCATTGAAGTTCAGGCCTCCATTCCAGCATTTACAAAAACTAAGACGAGAGGATTGCTAAGATTTCAGAGCCAACCTGGGCTACCTACCGAGTTCCAGGGTACTCTGGACACTGTCTCCAATGATAAAAACAGTAAACTCTAAATGCTTTCCCCCTTGGGTTAAGACAGAGTTTGGGACAAAAGAAGAGCGGGCATCTGGGAGGTACTGGGAAAGACAGCTTGAGCCACACAGACAGGTCTAAACACAGAGTAAGAGAGGAGAGACCATGATATCACTATCTAGTAAGTTACCCTATTAGACAGGTAGTGATATTCATATATGGGTACAAGATACTCAGGTTATGTACCTAACACAGGGCCTGCCCACTCTTCTGAAGAACTTGAAATCTAGAGGGTGGTGGTCTGAGATTTCTTATGCCACAACCTACATGCAATTTAGATACCTAGACCTCTTAGGCGTTTGTGTACCCAGTTTGTATCCATGATGAGAACACACAGAGGATTGGAGTCTCCCCAGAAGTCTGGGGGCTGGACCTGATATGTGTGAAATTGACAAAGCTAACAACGTTATCACCGTTCTAAAGCACCAAATAGACCCAATGGCTTTGCAATTGTGCAGACACTGACACCAATACCTGACCGGTATATCCTCCAACATGGTAGGATGCCTTGAGGTATAAGGGGAAAACAAAGATTGCCTTGAGCCTTGCAAGAGTTCAGATTTAAAGCAAAGTGTTCCTGTTTAACTAGTTTGCCAAGCTTTGAAACTAGTGTCCTGGTCACTGGGGACTGTGGTAAAGATTCTCACACTGTGCTCATCTGAGCAGCATCCAGGCTTTGGCTAGTACCACAGTCAAACAGTCATGTGCTTAATGCTTTCCTATTTACCTTTGGAACTTCACCAGGGATTGATTTACACTGTGTTCTCAGCCATATTGCTGTGGCACCGTTACTCATGTTAAAACAAAAATCAGCAACATAAACAAAAGTATCACCAGTGAGTACCATGCATAAAGCCACATTCCCTGCAGTGTAGGGTCATACTTTGGGGGACACTGGCATGGAATATACACTCTTAGGAGAGTGGCTGCACAGACCTCAGAAAGACACAAATTGATGTCAAAAATTTCCACTTCCTGACCATGGTCTCCTCCCACTTCCTCCCACCAGAGAGGTTATGTCATCACATGTTCATGTGTGATCTTTATAAACTGGAGGAGCTGAATAGTGTGACCAACATCATGGTTTCTGATCATGTTGGAAACCATTAAATACCAAAGACAAGGTTCTGCCATCTTTAAAATTCAGCATCCTGGTTAGCACAATGCTGGTGCATGAAAACACTTCACAGTCATTTTATATGTACACACAGCACTTTCACATGCCAGAGGCTCTGATAATAATGAATGCGGGACTCGTCGCCTACCTATTGCTCCAGAATTCCTGCTTCCTCTCTCTAGCAAAGGTCTAATTATCGCCCATTTGCAGATCGAATGACTGAGGCACAAAGGTTAAATGGCTGACTTCCATTTCCTGCATGTTAACATCCAAGTGTAGACTCCTGGAGCCATCAGCCCCAAAGATACCAGGCTACCTCGACTACAAAGCAGAAAAGTGCACAAAAATCAATTTTATTATGGAGATGAATAAATCATTATTTCCTGTGGAAGCCCTATGTCCTGAGAGTTAATCAAATGGACTAATATTTAATTAGTCAGAGATATCATAAACAAAACAGAAGCACTTAGCAGGCACGGGATGCTACAGGGAAAACTTGAGGAGGCCATTTGTTTCCTGAATCTGGCATTGCTGCCTCAGTACCTGCTTCCCACCTGGGAATGTCAGAAGCAAGTTCATTCCACAGCACTGGCTGCCTAGATGTGTTACCTACAAGACGTTCACTTCTGTGGTGTCCTAGACCAGGTTATTTAATTATTACCCATTTCAAAGAGGAAAAGAGTTGTTCATGAAAATGATTCCCGTAAAGGAACGTAGAGGTTACCATAGTTAAAAAGTTACCAGTTACTTTACATGGTTTTATAGATGAGAAACACTCTGTCCATTTTGGTAACTAGAGGAAGTGCACTATGTACAAATTTCATGAGGTATTACTTTACAGCTTATAAAAGGTAAGATGTACCAAGGCAAGGTATGTAACAAAAACAGGGAAGATGGAAATTCTCTCCTTCCAGCCATGGCAGCGGCCTGTGTGAGGGCAGTCCTCCCAGTGCACAAAAGCTTAGTGATGGTGGCCAATACAAAGGCAGTAACTGCTAGGAGAAATACTGAACACTTCCAGGAAGAGAGGTGAAGCCAGGAAGACGGGTAAAGCACTGGGAAAAGCTCCATTTTTCCCAAGGCATCCATCCTGATGACGGCCCCAAAGACAAAACGCAGCAGGAACCAGAGCTGTCCTGAGGATGCAATGTCAGACATAGTGAGACAAACAGACATAGAAGAAAGTCATCCAAATTCATGTCTAGTGAGGACTTCAGAATGTAGTCTCAGGAGTAAAGAACATCTTAACAAATGTTGGACACACTCCAGTGATGCCATTTTGATTGCATAGGATGAAATCTATGTCTGGGGATGCTCAGAAGAGACAAAGCCTCAGACACACCCTGAGGGAAGACAGAGAGATGGTGAAGGCAGAGCTTTCACTGAGGCTTATGCAGGTCTGGAGCAACAGAAGATGCTTGCAAGGTATCGAAAGATAAAGACAACGTTCAGAATGTTTTAGAGGCTCCAGGGAGAGGCAGCATTGCCAATATTTTGACTTATGAACTTATGGGTAACTCCCTCACAGGGTCTTGTATCACAGAAGCCCTTAAGAGCTAAATCATGCAGCAGGACTGCTTCTGGTAACCTGACAGGTGCAGAATCCTCAGCGGAAAAGGATCTGGGTGCCTGGCATCCTCCTGCGTCAGCATTAGCAGTCCCTGCATAACAGTGCAACCTGACCTCACATGCTCTTCCATCTGCTCCCTGGTCCCCAAACCTGATACCTAAGCCTGTCCCTACCTCTGAGGCAGCCTGAGCTCTGAGCTCTACCTAGGACCCACCTTGTCCCTCTCTTTCAGTGCCTCCAGCCAGGTGGGTCTGTACCCCTCCCAACATTGCTCAGTCTCCTTGACTTTTCCTCCCTTGGAACTGTTCTTCCCCATCTCACTGAGATGGGTAATGAATGCAGTGTAAGACACAAGGCTCATGGAGGTCAGCCAGCCATGATGCAGAGGGACCAAACATGAATCCCAGGGCTCTGCTTCTATCTAGTCCCATTTTCACACAGCTGTACTGGCTGGCACCACTGCCTATACATTTTGGTCTCAGACACAAGAAGTATCAAAAACTCAAAGCTAGTTGCTCTCCAGTTACTGTTCATGTAACCCTCTGTATCTTCCTAAATTCTAAGCATAGAAACTAGATGTATGGATACCACTACAAGTCTTTTTTGATGCTAAATCATATTTGATTGCCCATCAATTTTATCTGCAGCATCAGCTCCTCTGTGTGACCAATGTGTTGCCAGTGTCATCCAATATTATTGATTTAAACATTGACCTGGTAATTGCAGGGGCTCTCTCTTGCCCTGTTGGCTCATTTCAATTTATAAATTGATTAATTTTGGAGTTTTGGCTGTGCTAATAAACCTGCCTCATTGAGTGAAAATGGCAATGCCATAACTTCATTACAAAGTCAGCTCAAGCGTGCTCCATAGGCCACAGGAACCTTACACAGTCTGTATCTACCAATGCTATATGGTTGTTCAGAGGCTGCACGCTGGATGCCTCATGTTTAATGCTTTGGTACCTCTTGTGTGCCATGGTTGTAATGTTCCTGGTAATTGGACACAAAACCAGAATTAACTGGTGGAACATTTAGATTCACCAACCTTGTCAGTAACAGGGAGGATGTTGTTTAGATTTCATCAACGCTGGTGCCTTTAACCTCACTAAGAATACATCTGTTATCCTTACTCAGGTATAAGGTAAAGCCAGTATCCCAAGCAGCTGTCTCTTTGGATAGCCCACCTCCCTCACCCTTTATCAAAGAGGGTTTAGCCACACACTTCCTTGTGCTGTATTGGCCTCAAGCTTTTAAGTTCCAAAGTAAGGGTCTTGAGTGAGCTTACCTGTGAAAACAGGTAATTGTCAGCGTTTTTAGACATGCATCAGGACTGTCACCTGGTAATTGCATTTTGCTCTGTTTTCCACTTAATTTCTTGGCATTCTTTGGAATTGTCTGTTTACAACACTGACATGATTTCAACGTTTCTAAGCTTTCCTTGAATCATTCAGTTCAGAGCAAGAGAATAAGGCTTTAATGTTTCTTGTTGTTAGTGTGGGCTTGTGTGAAGCCCTGGATTTAATCCCCAACACTGCATGAGCCTGGTGTGGTGACTCCCTTCTGTGATCCCAACACTCAGGGGGTAGAGGCAGGAAGGTCATCCTTGGCTACATAGCCAGTTCAAGGCCAGCCTGGGCTACGTGAAACCTTGTCTCAAAACAAGGTAACTGTTTCACTTTAAGAATATTTGACATATGGCATAATCATTACCCAGTGTTCACTACTGGATGCATGGGAGGGCAGAGATTTTAAAATAAAATAAAATGCAACTCCTGGACCAAGGAGATAGTTCTGTGAGTAAAGCACTTGCCACACGGATCTGACAAGCTGAGCTGAGTCACCAGAACTGATGTGGGAAACCAGATTCAAGTAGCACCCATTGTATTTGTGTTACTCCTGCTGGAAATTCGACAGCAGAGATAGAAGATTCCCAGGAAAACTCACAGGCCAACAAGCCTAGCCTTCAAAGCAGTAAAGAATAATAGAGTTCTAGGCAGGCAGACACATCTCCCAGCAACAGACTTTGGCAGTGCCCTAAACAGCACCCACATGGTGCTGGTTTTGAAGGCATGACAGATGTAAGACTAACAGGACCATGGGAGCAACTAAGGCAATGCATTGTTGGAGTCCCTACAGAGAGGCCCTGAGAAGCCATTTCATAAAGCTATAAAGGCAGAGAAAGCCACAGCTGCAATGGAAACCCTAGGATATTGAAGAGTCAGGAGCTGTGTATGTAGAGCTGGAGGTATGAGGTTACCCAAACTCTTTGGAGCACAGATGCTGGGCATAGAGCTGTGGGAGTTTGTCTTTCCCTGTTGGGTTTGGGGTTTGTTTTAATGTGACAGTTTCTTCCTGTGTCTTTGAGTCTTCCCCTGGGGAATAAGAATGTGTGTCCTATGCCATTATATGTTAGAAGCATAACACTTACTTTATTGTATAGGAAGTTACGGGTGAGAGACTCTGTGCTTCCAAAGACAATTGTTAAGGATTTGGAGGTTTTTAAAGCTGGGACTTTGGGGCTCACTTTCTGATGAGGGCTTGGCACTGAGGTCTGAAGTAAAAAGCGAGGTTTGGTGGGAAAGATCCTGCCATCTTGCAGTCTGGTATGGAACATTTCTAAATGCCATGCCCTTTGCCTGGAACTAAGTCATAAAATCGACAGAGATGCAGAAATGTTAAACTTATGTTTTAGGATAGTGGCCCTAAAATGTGATAATTCAACCCACATCTACACTTTTTTTTTAACTTATAGAAGATATTCTTTTGAAAATCATAAAAGGAAAGTCTATACACAAATGCAGGTTGGGACAGCTCATTTTATTTTCTGCCTAGTTCTCTAGTGATACAAAATAAGATGGCTGCTGGATCCTCCTCTTACAGTCTACGAAATCCAGCACGATGACAGGGTCATCTGTCTACGAGGGACTCTGAGCCTGCAGAAGGATTCTTTCTAGAGATGTCTGTATATTGACAGCAAGGCCTCCCTATAACCAATGTCTTGATGCTGAAGGAGGGTAAGAGGCCCTTTCACCAGGAGGACAGAGACTAGCCCTACCCCCAGGTGAGTACCAGGTACCAGTGCACACAGGGAAAAACGACATGGACAATGTGGGATCACTTAGTCCCCAGCTTGAACAGCAGCTTCTCATCCTCTTCCAGTCTGGTCCCAGACTCAGCTTCTGTGAGGTTCCGCCTCTCCACCTTCTCTCATTGCTCTCCATGTTGGACATTGGCCATGTTTCTCCCACAAGTACGGAAGCACCATTCAAGGGAGATGTCCTCAGCCTTGACTCCGGCTATGTCTGCAACTCCTGGGATAGTGCTAGGATGGAGGTAACCATGGCAACGTCCTCACACTACAAAGCTTGCATCCCGTCATCTTCCTGACCAATCTTTCTCATTGACTAAACATTTTTGTTTTTAGAGTCTGACCTTGCCAGATGGAAGGAATTTCATGGTACACAGACCAGTGTCTTCATCATGCATTTCCTAAGCCTCCTCGAGTATAATTATTTTCATTTCTGATCGAAGTGATGAGAAATTTCCCATCTGCCAAAGGCTGCCTTCAGCCTGGCAGACCCTCTCGTCTGCTTCTCATCACTTTCTCACCATCCTTTTCTATCATATCTTCCCAGTCTGTATTCTCTTGTCCATAACTTCAGTTTCTCTCCTCCCAAGAGCTTATTCTCCCTGTCCAGTCCCCATGCCATCCACTGGCCCTATCTAGAAAACAATCAATCTGGAAATTCTATGGAAGGATGTCCCAGAGCCAGACACACTGGGCTCCTGAAAAGCACAGTCAGCTCAAAATTGCACCAGAATCAGGGTAGCACATGCCTACCCCATGCCTTCAGTCAGCTCCAATTTTCTCACTGTGCCACACTCATCACCGACATGTCATTCAACTGGAATCCTCTCCAGCATCTTCTTGTTCATTACCAAGCTGAAGGGGCTGGTTTGAAATACAGATGTGCTGTGTACGGCCACACCCTGTGATCCTTCATCAAGCTGACAAATTTCAAATCTGATCTTGCTCCCAACTCCTCAGTCCTGTGGCCTCACACCACCTTCTTTGCTTCCTCCAGGTCTTGGGTCTCACTGTCTTGAAGATGAGTCTTGCACAGGCCAGGCCTAGATGGGTGTGTGGCTGTCCTTGGCCATCAGACCTACTACTTCTCAACTTCTTACCCTTTAAATGCCTGCCAGTTCCCTTCCTTAGCAATGGCTCTCTGCCAAGTTACCCCCCTCTTAATGATATGCATTTCCACCTGGGTTAATCCCTGAGTTCCAACTGTAAAAGGAGCTTTCAAATGCCCTGCCCTGTCTCTTCAGCTGTCCCCAGCACAACAGTAGCATCAGCTCACAGGCAAAGAGAATAGCAAGAGCATAAGCTGCTTCATCTCAACGTCCAGCTTCCAAAGCCACATGATGCACACTGCCTTCATCTAGGAAACAAGATGAGGGGGTCCTTCAGTAGAAGGATGCTCTGGGTGGCCTTTCAGCATTTATCTTAGCAACTGATGACAACCGAACCATCATTCATTCCATGAACTGTGTTAGCTGTGACTCTTGCTCATGGAAGTTCAACAGGAGAAAGTTCAAACTCAAGAATACACTCACAATGAAAGGAGTGTGCTATAAAGCATAGCACTCGTGTCTGCATGGATCTATACCGGAGGGCTGGTGTCAACATAGAATGTGAGTGATGCACATACCTCATACATTTTTAATATCCAAGACCACAGGAAATGTATCTAGGAGAATATGTTGTTGGCAGCTGTAATGCAAGCCCCTAGGTTTCTCATAACATTGTCATCTTAACCCCATTACACCAAGTCCTAGGGAACGAATGCTAACACCTGAGTATCAGTTCACTGGGGATGGATTTGTTAGCAAAAGACAGGCAGGGAGCAATGCTGATGCTTTGCATTCATAATAGGACATCAACAGTTTTCTATTAGAAATTCTCCACCTCATCTGGCCATGCTCACCCAGCACTGGAGTGGGTGAAATACATGTGGAAGAAGAAAAGTGGGTGTTCCTGGCCAAGAAAGCAGAGGCTGAGAAAGCCAGAAGATTGAGCCTCACGATGGCCAGGGAAATGAAGGTCCCTGCAGCAAAGACAGAAAGAGGCAGGCCACCACAGTGCCAGCGGCACTTGAGGGCAGAAGCTGTGGTGGAAGGTCTACCAGTAAGCTATATGGCTTTAAGAAAGGGGAGAGAACGTACATTAAGGCCGATGGTTGCTTCTGTGGATGACTGAACACTCAGGAGGCTTTTCTCAACACCGAGAGTTGCTAGCACTGGCCACTTAATATCTTGGAGTGGGAGAAAAGGAAGAAAAGGGGAGGGGAAGGAAAGGAGAGGAGGGGGAAGGGAGGGGAGGGGGAAGGGGAGGAGAGGGCAGAAAAGGGAAGGGAATGAGAGGCAGAAAGAAGGGAGGGCAGGAGGGGGTCTTTATACAATGTGTCGTATATATATATGTGTGTGTGTATATATATATATATATATATATATATATATATATATATACTTGGATTATAAAGCTTAACAAAGTCAAGGCTACAGATGAATCTACACAGAGCATCAGAATCAGACTATGATTCTGTAGCCATGAAAAGCCCAGTGAATCACCCACTACCATTGGTATTCATTGCAGAAATGCCCAAGATGATACCCATTGTACTGCAGCTCAGTCTCAGGATGAAGGGGCAGAGAATGTCACTGAGTGCAGCGCTGATCACAGAAGGTGGGGACAGCACTCAGGATTCCATCATGCCCAGTGGCTACTTATTGTGATGATCAAGAACAAGCTGGGCCAGTGCAGATTGGGAATGCTTCCAACCTAAGGTCACAAGATGACTGCAGCCTGTCATCTGTACAAAAACAGGGGGTGACAAAAACGTTAGCAAGTTTGAGAAACAGAGTCTTCTGGACATGACACAGTCCTTGCACTCAGCAATTCACAGCAGGAGTGACAGCATGAGCATGCTGGGCAGGCCACTCAGCTTCTCCAGCCAGCCTCTTCCCATGCCCACTCTAAGCCCTAGAGACAAAGGATGAGGTCACAGTAAGAGCTGTGTCCCCGGGTTTGCATGGTGAAGCCCGGGATCTCCATGTGACTGATCTTGGAAGGAAGTTCTCCAAGGAGCCATTTGGGTAAATGAGGACATGAGAATGGGACCCTAGCCAGGCTGGACTGCTGTCCTAAGAGGAAGATGGGAGAGGGTACATGCACAGGATAGAGACACTTGAGGTCACAGAAGAAGGCTATCTGCCAAGAAGATAGGCCTCCCAGGAAGGAACTGAACTGGCCTGTGTCCTCAGACCTGTCTGGGCCAGCAGCTATGGTGCGTTGCTATGGCAGCCTCAAGGATGGCATAGGAACCAACCCACCCTTTCTGTTGGGTGCTGTGGCCTCACCCATCACACTGTGTGGGACATAGTGTAAATATACCTTCTTCACCTTCAGCTGCTTAGACACAGATCAAGAGACAGACCAGGGGCTATCATCTTCCCCCTTTCTCAGTCACCAAGACCTTTTTCTGTCATCGTTTCCTTCTTTGAGAATAAGGGCAGATACTGATTTCTCTTGTCTTTGCATCTGCACACACATGCATGGGGACACACATGTCAAACACATACATGTTTGTATGAAGAGTGTGAGAATTAGAACAATAGTCTTCATTCTTCCAGCTGCCAAATCTCTCAGGTTTAATCCAGGTGAAAACCACATCAAGGTTTGGTGCTAACTGCCTGACTGGTTTCCTCTAGCTAATCTCTGGAGCTCGCTATGCCCATGAGTGTAGTGAGCCCCTCACTACCCAATTCTGAGTTTGTTCCATAGTCACCATGTCCTCTAGATGTATGTCTGACTTTCTGTTCATTTGAAAACCATGCTATTTTCCTGACATCTGTGATCCCGAGTCATGTCACATCAACCGTCGGGTCTTGCTCTCACTTCTCTGTCCCTGCTGGTTCCTCTTCTTCTTCCTCTGATACCACACCCAGCTCCCCTTCTTCCTAAACAAGCTCACTCATTTGATCCGAACCAGCTTGGCACTACACGCCTCAGAAAAATCACTCAAATGCCATGAAGGCCATCCCTCTCTCTGGAAGACACTGAGAAAAACGCTCCCCTTTACCTGGTTGTGAATTTACACAGAGCCATTCACTTCCAGTTCAAAGTCTTTTTCAGCCCCTTCTTCATTTTCCGTAAAGCCCACCCTGAAGCACCTCCAGTCATCTCTTGTTTCCTGGAGCAAATAAACTACTCAGTGCATCCACCTTTTTTACTTCTGTCTCTCATATACGTTATTTTTTTAAAACTCGGATGTCTTCTATAGCCCAGATCATCTCAATTCTCATACACCTACACATTTGTTTGCAGCCGTTTTTTAATGTATTATACACAATATTATATGTTTTTCAACCTCAGCCTGTCTTTATTCCCCATAGTCTATATGGCTAGGTTGGCTATAAGGAAGGTGGGAGGCATAACAGAGCTATTAGTAGGTCTATATGTTACACTGATCCAGAAGCTCCTCCAGCAATCAGCACTTAAAAATGGATACAAAGGAATTAAGGGACCACAAAACATTGTCAAGGGATGGGCCAGATATATGGCATATTGGTGCCTCGTCTATAAAAACCAGGACTATCCACAACACCAGCATGTCAGGAGTAAGGCTGGCTTAGCCCTGCAACCCTAGAAACCAGCCAGTTGCAGAATGCAGGAGTGAGCTTAGGGAAAGACGCAGGAGTGGCAACTGAGGTCTAGGTTATGTAAGAATTAGCTAGAAACTTACATTTGGAGAGGCTGAGTTATGGTTGGTCAGGAAACATGAAATGGAAAATATCATGGGGCTTCAAATATCTATCTAGATATAGAGTCTACAGCAAGACCACGCTGAAACCAAGCAGGATAGGGCTAACTAGACAATGTGCAGACTACAATCACTGATAGAGTTGGCATCCTTCAAAAAGGGTCAGGAAACACGACCCATCCGAAGACCTTCAGCATTTCCTTCTTTCCCATGGGATAAAATAGATAAAACACCCCTTAGAATCTCAAAAAAGCATCTTAGTCAGAAACCTTTTCAATGTAGGATCCCAACTTCTTAGCCCCACAGACTCCCTACTTTAGAAAACTTCTCAAGCCCTCAACATACATTTTGCTTTTTCTATGACTTTACACAGCTCATCCCAGTCATGAGCAGAGTGAAAACCAGACTGCCCTCTTCTCCATGAATGTTTTCTGCATCAAACAGACCCACCAAAGCTTCCTTATCTGGATTCTCAAAGTTTCCATCTTTTGACTAATTCATCTCCTGGTTAATCATGCAATGTTGCATTGAGTTAACTGTCTGCCTGTTTGGAGTCTGCCTTTAACATCTCCAGTGATTATGACTGAACTACAATGAAAGCTGTTGAGATCAGACTCTGTAGCTCCTACATCTCCCAAGGATAAGAGGCTTATATCTCCAAAAATGGCTCTTTGTGATTTTTTGAGTTAGTGGTCCACAATCCTTGACAATTCTAAGGCCCATACTTGTGTGAGTGTGACACATTGTCAAAGACACCATCTGTAGCTAGAAGTTTTTCCTGCAGCCATTTAGTCCCAAATAATCACATAAAGGCTTATATTAATTATGAACTGCTTGGCCTATGGCTCAGGCTTATTACTTGCTAACTCTTACTCTTAAACTAACCCATTATTCTTATCCATGCTTAGCCATGTGGCTCAGTACCTTTGCTTCAGTGCAGCATTCTCATCTTCCTTCTTCGGTGTCTCTGCTCTGCTCTGCTGCTTCCCAGAATTCTCCTAGTCTAGTTGTCCCAGCTCTACTTCCTGTCTAGCTTCTGGCCAATCAGTGTTTTATTAAACCAATACAAGTGACAAATATTTACAGTGTACAAGAGCATTCTCCCACAACCATCTTTCACGATCCTTCTCCACAAAAGCATTTGCCATAGTGACAGATGCGTCTAGAGATGGTGTTTCATCAGCCATCAGTAGGGGGACAGATTTCTTGGCCAAAGTTAAAATGCATACCCTGAGAAATAAAAAGGCAATATATTGGGGAAATGTACCAAATGGTTTTTTTCCATAGTTTTTCTTCTGTGTCTGTATTTAAAGGCCTTTTATAAAGGATAATCTTGTCACTCACATAGCATGTATTTTAAATCATTAAGTTGTGGTGCATGTCTGTGTGTACGTGTAGGTGTGTGTCTATGTTTTGCGGTTTGTGTTTATTTTTTCTTACACAATTTTAAAAGCCTTGAACAATTAATTGGCCCACCACAAGTGGTGAGAATGTATCACACCTTGCTACAAATCCTCCCTTTTTTTAAGACAGGAAGGCTTGAGTGAAAGGTGATTAGAAGGAGAGAAGACTGTGGATAAAAGGCAGATTACCATTGCATTAATTTTTCTAATCATTACCCTGCTGAGGATAAGACAGCCTTTGCTCATCTCTGTTCCCAAACTCCCATGAGAATTAAGTGTTGAGTAGGGTGCCTGTCCAGGTATAAGAAGTGTCAGTCACACAACTTGTGGTGATTTGAAAGAAAATGCCAATATAGGAAATGGCATTATTAGGAGGTATGGTTTTGTTGGGGTAGGCATAGCATTACAGAAGAAAGTGTGTCACTATTGGGGTGGACTTTAAGATCTCCTATGCCCAATAACACAGTCCACTTCCTGTTGCCTGTAGACCAAGATATAGAAACCTCTCAGTTCCTACTCCAGCACCATGTCTGGCTGTACGCCACCATGTCCCACCATACCATGATGATAATGGGCTAAACCTCTAAAACTGTAAGTCACCACAATTAAATATTTTTCTTTATAAGAGTTGCCATGGTCATGGTGTCTCTTCACAGCAATAGAAACCCTAACTAAGACACAACTCCAGGTAAGGAATCTTGAGGAGGTCTAGATCTCGAGTGGCCTGTCATCCTCTCTTAAATCTCTTATTGTCCAAAAGTGTGTGTTCCTCTGGGAAATATAAAACCAAATGATTCCTCTGCCTGATGTACTCCCACAGTGGGGGCATGTGGGCTTCAAGGACATCTGATCTAAGAAACACACAGCACGAGGTCAGACAAGCTAAGCTGCCATTGCCCCTCAAAAAAGTGTAGCTTCCAAAGTCTGAATTCCTGGGGCCGTTTGATGACAAAAAGCAACTGTGATCTTTTGGGCTCCTGAAAGTGTTCTTTGCTGGTAGAGAAAAACAACGACATATTGACAGACTGGTTCTGTTCATAGCCTGACACCAGTCTGTGCTGATGAGAAGCACAAGCAACACAGGGTACCAACTCACCATATTTCACATTTGTGCTCCCAGGGTTCCTGTGTCCTTGGAGGAGAGTGCTCAGTCTGGCCAGAGTGGAGGGGAGGCTGTACACACCATTTTCCTCCATCTCCTCATTTCGAACGCTATCAGCCAACCACATGTTTTTTCTCACCTATTGTTGACCTGGATTTCTGTTACCCACAATCCCTTTCATGTCCCCCCTCCCCTCCTCAGTTTGTAAGCTCTTAGGTTTTTAATCTCGGAAGCATCATGTCTTTGTCTAGACACTCTGGTAGGAACAAGGACAACTTAGGTCAGGTGCATGTTTACTGTATGACCTCTTCTCTCCCGTGTTCTCCCTCAGCTCAACCCTGGCTGTTTTTTTTCAGTGGGATTTCCACTGCTGTTTACAAGGTCAGTGCAATGAATTCAGGTTGTGCAATAGGTCCCCACAAACACCAAAAAAGCAACAACTTTTACGTGTGTTTGCTTGGTGCAGCAGTCTTGGTTACATAACCGCCAGCAGCAGTGTGCTTGCGAACACTGTTTTCTTTATGTGCTAGGGTCCCTGAAAGTCCTTCCAGGTCAAAGGCGATGACCCTCTTCACCTTCTGACATTTTTGGTTCTTCTCTCTTTGGGAAAATTGCAGGCTAAAGAAGACAAGGAAAGTGTGTAGACCTCTGCCTGTGACACAGTACTTGCACTAGAGACTGACAAATTATAGAACAAATATTCCTGTCATCGAAGATTCCAAAAGTAATGGTAGATATAGTTAATTTTGTTTGATTTGAATTATAGATAATTGATTATCTGGTTCTAGAAAAAAATCAGTTCTTTAATTACTACTTACTTCCCTTATTGATCCCACAAGAAGAATGCAAACTGGGTGTGGAAGGTGAGTGGGAAGGGGCTGGTGGGAAGTACCCTGAGGAGACAGTGGTGTGCGAAATAGTGAAGAGGCCATCCACCCGAGTCAGGCTGCAGCCTAGAGAGAGGTTCTGAGCCCAGCATCTCCTGAGCTCATTTCCTCTGTGCAGAAGTTAATCTTAATTGTCAATTTGATGAGATTTTAATCACTATGGAAACACGTCTCTGAGCATGTCATTGAGACAGTTTCTAGGTCAGGTTAATTAAGGTGAGAAGGACCCATACTAAACATTACTGACACTTTCTCACTGTCTGGGTCCCAGCCCAGATAAAAAGGAAAAAGTGAGCTGAACACCTATTGCTTCCTCACCAAGCATGCAATTCAAGCTGCTCTCACTCCCCTGCACCCACAACCTTCCCACCATGGTGGACTGTCCCTCCCTCAAACTGTAAGATAAATCTTTCCTTCCTAAAGTTGCTTTATTGGGTAGTTTGTTCAAGTATCAAGACAAGTAGCTAACACACCAGAAAGACTCTTTCTGTGAAGTCTGGATGTACAGCTTATAGAACCTCTCAAATAACCAGAAACACAACTCAATGATTTCCTTGAGACGTGAAACTGAAGAAAACTAAATCAAATGAACCATGTACAGTAATAAAGGATTAGATGAAGGCAGGTATGATTCTAGGTACTTTGTGGGAAGCCCAAAGGGTTGAGAGTGGGAGATACTGTCCACAGAACAGCCTTGCAGGACTGGGTGGCCCAGCGGTGAGAGGGAATAGCACCATGGTTACCCTGGTAGAGACGGAAAATCTGCATCCCTACCTTTGGAAGGCTCAGGGCAATGTGAGCCTGACCAAATGTAGGTTCCCCCTAAATTAAATATCTACTTCCTATCTATCAGGGAAACTGTGGGCTCATAAGGTGCCAACTCCTCCACAGTTGAAAGTATTGATATCTGCATCTGAGGGGAGAAAGAAGGAAACAGAGTCCTCAGCCCAGAAAGCCGCACTTAATACTGACTTGCCTGTGGGTTCTACTGTCTACTCATCCTGGGTCACACTCACTTCCGCATGGCAAGTTACCTCTCCTGTACTTTTAACAGGTGCACCTGAACCCATCAAAAAAATCTACTTTACAGGCACCTTGACAGTCCAATGCAAGCACAGTCGCTGTCAGGGCATCTCCACTGTACCAGGCCTACCTCACTGCATACTGCTCTCTCTCTCTCTCTCTCTCTCTCTCTCTCTCTCTCTCACACACACACACACACACACACACACTCATGCAGAGCCCCTGTGTCAGTCCCTAGCTATGGCCTGAAGAGTGATAAAAACATTCATCCCTTCTCTTAGAGTTCTAGAAGCCTCAAGTCTGAGGCTAAGGTGCAGTCAGGGACCTACTATTTCCCCAGGCACCGGTGGAGGTTACCATCTGAACTCTGGCTTGTGGACACAGTGCCCCATCATCTGCCCTTCTCACTCCGACAGCTGTGCCCAAGTGTCCTCTTTATGTAAATGTTGCTCATTGTCCCACTCACTACGCCAGCCTACACAGTGCTAATCTGATCACATTAGCAGAGACACTCTTCACAAATGAGGCCGCATGCTATATGGAAGTGTCCCTCCGAGATGCTAGGCGGTCTGTGCGGCCGCCCACGCTGACTCATCACTCACAGCTCTATCTTGGGCATCTGTAGGTCCGTCCCTTGGTCTTCTCCCTCCCACATCCCAGTTCACCTTAGAAGCTCCTGTTGACTCCCCTTCATGTCCTCTAGTGTACATTATGTTGGTAAATAGTCACGAGAAGCTGTCTATGGACGTAGAGTTTGCCCCCACATTTCAGACCGAAGTGTGTTTCTGTCAAGTGTCTTTCAAGACCCCTGTCCACAAACAACAACAAAAAAAAATTCTGCCCTAGCTCAGGCTGCCTGTTCACCATTATCCCACCCCTTCCTTCCACTCCCCTCCCCCAGAGTCTCTGAGTGTTAAACAAAAAAAGTGTCTTTTTTCTAGGGAACACCTAGAACTGTGTTCCACAGAGGTTACTATGGTTTGCCACATGCTATAAAAATTCCTTCAGTGAGAAATCTGGGAGCTGATCCATAGAGCGGATGGAGAAGACCCTCACAGTTAGGACCGCCAGCTGTCTGCATCAACTTCCCCACTCAGTTTCCGCTGGACGTCCAGAAGCTTAATTTGATGATGTCACCTTTTGGTTGTTCCTTGTTCCTCTAGTTGGAAGCCTCTTCTACACTCTGTACCACTCTGGACTCTATCAATCAGGGACTGCAGCCAGCTACCTCAACAGGACCTCCCCGGTCAGTTTCTGCTCCACATTTGAAGCCCCCCCTTCATATTTGATGACATTATTTTATTTTTGCTCTCTCAATTTGGCTACTGCAGTCATCTCCGCTGCTCTGAACGTGTGACTGGGTGCTGTGCTGCTGTCTGTTGCTTCTCTCTGCTACTCAATTTACCTTTTGTGTCAGCTGAATAAGAAGGGCTCCCATGGGCTTGGTCATATGTTTGGGAGCTTGGTCCCCAGCTGGTGAGTGGCTTGAGAAAGAATCAGAAAGATTAGGAACTGTGGCCTTCCTGGAATAGGTATGGTCTTGGAGGAAGTGTGTCATTTGAGGTTTCAAAAGCCCAAAACAGGTACAGTGCCCCCACCCCCACCCCCAGCAGCACCTGCTGCCTGCAGATCAAGATGTAGTCTCAGCTACCTCTCCATCACCATGCCTGCCTACCTGCCAAATGTCTTCTGCTCAGATGATCATGGACTAACGCTCTGAAACTGTGAGCAAACCCCCAATAAAAGGTTTTCTCCTATATATTGCCTCTTCACAGCAAAAGAACAGTTACTAAGACAACTTTGTTGACTGTCTGCTTAATAAACACACTCATTCAAAACCAAAAACACCTATCATAGACCATTCTCTGGACTGCACACAGCACCTCCTTGAGGTGGACATATATCAGTAGGTTCTACCAGTGGGCAAGCAGAGGAGTTTCTCCTTTGATGGCTTAGGGATTAAGAAATGGTGATAGACTTAAGCTACCCAATGCCTGGGGTTTGAAATTAACCTGTTGATGACAGAAGCGTATTTGCTCCCAGTCTATTTCAATCAAAGCAACATGCCTGGGTTTGTGTTTGCTATTTCTCTACAGTGGTGGTTCTCAGGAGATATTTTCCCTAAATCATAAACTATATAGGTATAGGCACATAGCAGTCATTTGCAGTTCCCTAAAATATGTCATAGTATAGGACCTTTGCCTCTTGGGGACACCAGCCACCTCCAAAGGGTGAATGCTACTTAAGTAGTTATTCCTTTGCACTGTGTGTATGGAAAAGGCCTGGAGAGCAGCTCCGTTTCTCTACATTTGTTTCCCTTTAATCCAAGTGAGCAGGTCTTAGCAGACAATGCTCCTGATTAAACTCTTTGAGATTCCTGGGGTCACAGAAGCACAGCAGTGAGGACTAGAGTTTTGGAAGATGACCAAGGCCACGGTATGACCAAGGTCACGGGATGACCAAGGTCACAGGATGACCAAGGTCACGGGATGACCAAGGTCACAGGATGGTCAAGGTCACGGGATGGCCAAGGTCACGGGATGACCAAGGCCACAGGATGGCCAAGGCCACAGGATGGCCAAGGTTACAGGATGACCAAGGTCATGGGATGGCCAAGGTCACAGGATGGCCAAGGTCACAGGATGACCAAGGTCACAGGATGACCAAGGTCACGGGATGGCCAAGGTCACAGGATGGCCAAGGTCACAGGATGGCCGAAGTCACAGGGTGACCAAGGTCACGGGATGACCAAGGTCACGGGATGACCAAGGTCACAGGATGACCAAGGTCACGGGATGACCAAGGTCATGGGATGGCCAAGGTCACAGGATGGCCAAGGTCACAGGATGACCTAGGCTTCTCTCAAGATGTTGTTGGGTTCTCAGAGACAAAAAAGACAAACAAGTGAGCCACAGAGAGAGTATGAGGATGGGTACAATCTTAGGCGTTGTACATCAATGACTGGAAAGGAAAAATCACCATCCAACACACCAATAGAAGGCATTTAAAGACAGGCATGGTGGTATATGACCTTAATCCCTGCACTCAGGAGAAAAAGGCAGACAGATCTTTGAATTCAAGGCCAGCCTGGTCTACAGAGTGAGTTCCAGGACAGCCAAGGCTACACAGAGAAACCCTGTCTCAGAAAAACCAAAAGAAAAGTACTTAAATGTCTAAGATATCATTAGGTAATAAACAAAATGTGTATTAATTTTAACAAAAAGGCTCTTAGTATCTCAACAGCCTTCAAAAGCATTCCTGGCTGTTTGCAGAAGGTAGCAGGCCTGGCTGGGTGTCTCTCTGCAAACAAATCAACATAACCAGAGCAGATATTTCCCCACTGACACACCAGTCTGTCTACCCTTGGTTGATGCCTCCACAGTGTTTGGCACTCACGTCTTTGTGTGGCCAAATGCCAGGCCCACAGATGTCTGTCATGATAGCTTGTGTCCAGCAACAGATTTGTACACTGTTTATGATCTTTAATCAAAACCAGCCCATTCTTCCATGAGGGATGACAGAGGGTACCATCTCACCCTGTGCTGCATGTGGGCTGAGCTCTGCAGGTGTCAAGACACAAACCTTCCAGCTGAGCTCTGACACACCCAACCAAGGCAAAGAAGGTCTTAGTTCATCTTCACCATAAGCCATTCTTCCCAGAAAGCTTTTCCTGAGCTCCCAGCAACCATCACTGCTCCCAGAGTGCAGCCTTTTATAGATGTGCAGTTCAGGATAATCCAGGGTTCTCTGAATATATTGCTTACCCTTCATAGTGCCCTCTAACCACAGTTGGAAAACCTGTCATAACACAGAGACACCCGTGAGTGGTACAACCATATTTGTATCTTCCATTGGCCTTGATCATTTCAGATGTGAGTGAGTAAACTCTTAAATTATTCTAGAAAAGATAACCTATTCTCCACACACACAGGATTTCAGAGCACTGGGCTTCCTTTTCTCATGGTTCAGAGAGAATTCAGCCATGACTGATGCTCAGTCAGGAGATAAAGCTCTACAATAACTTGGAATCCAGCCTCTACCATTGATCTCTGACACCCCCCCCCAATCATGCTTCCTTGGACTTCGGTTTCCTGTGTGTGTAGTTATTCAAGGAATTCTTGAATAAGGAATCAATGAAACTCTTTGTTAGAACACCTTTTGTGTATAATATATTATATTTTTATGGACATAGATGTTTTGCCTGCATATATGTCTGTGTGCCACATGTGTGTCTGGTACCCACTGAAGCCAAAAGAGGGTGTCAAGTCTTCTGTTACTAGGGTAACAGACCTTTGTGAGATGTCAGTGGGTGCTAGGAATTGAATGAATATAGGTTCTCTCCAAAGGCAGTCAGTGTCCTTAACCACTGAGCTATCACTCAGTCCCACAATAAAACTTAAAACTACTATGTCCTCTTTTCATGAGCTTAAGAAATACAAAGGGAAGTGTCTCTGGGATGATGGCCAGGTGTAAGACACACTGCTCACTGAATTCTTGCAGCAGTCATGTAAGAAAGAGAGACTAGTGCCACCATCAACAGCAAATAAAGTGGATCCATCCATTTGGGTTCTCAAAGCTACTTGCCATCACACAGTATGTTCTGTTTAAAGAGCATGAAATACAGGAACCAACTAGACAGGACAGATACCTGTTCCCATGAGCAAGGCCCCAGTACAGATCTGAGGAATGTAGGGGTGAGGCTACTGTGGATGTGAGCTGATGTGAGGAGGGCTTCTCACGTGCTGTCAAGACTCTATGCTAAGACACACGTGGAAGAAGGAGACCGGGGTGATCTTGACTCCAGTGTAGAATGTCAGCATCACTTGGGAGAAATTATCAGAGTTCAGACAGCCTGAGTTCAAAAACAAGAATGCAGCTCGCCAGGGTCTTAATGGAAAGAAACGGAGAGCAGCTACTGCTGTATGAAAAGAGACGAGAGGATTGGATGGCTGACAACATAGATGCTGTAGCGGAGAAAACAGGAGGGTTCTAGCGATGGAACCGAAGGAAGGTGTGGCCCATAACCAGGGAGGTCTCACTTCCTTTCCATTGCTCCCCTGTCATTTTCATGGCTGTGGTCCGATAACCTCTTACAAAAACAGGATTGTGGCCTCACTGGACCCCTAGGTCATAGTTTACTGACAGGCTATGGTCCATGGCACTAGGAGAAAGCCATCATGGTTCAAAGAGTACACACCTCTATAACGTGCCTTGGCAGCCCATGCACATGTGGCAACATGTGTTTCAGGAAGGGACTTCTCAATCAGGGTTCCAAAAGGGTAGACTTACACTCAGGAGGTCTGTGATGCCTTTAAAATTATAAACAACCCTTTATGAAACTGTTTTCCACAGATTTCTAATCCATAATGGCCTGTTGCCCAGAAGGCTGGGGGTGAATCAAACAAAACAAAAAACCCACTGGTAAATAAATATCAGTCTAAAAATCCTCCTTTGTTTTTGTGATGACTACATCAGCCACTCTAAAATTCCTCAGTATACTCCCTGGATTCTAGGTCCTTCATCACATGCTGGGGCCCCAAGGCCTTCTCTGGCAAGCCAATGGGAGAGCCTTCAGGCCTTAGGCCTCCACAATACCACCCTCATCTCCTCCCTTTTCTCTCCCCATCATCAACACAATCCCAGGGCCCACGGAGCCTTCTTCTCAGGAGGATCAGGAGCTCTTAGACCAGCAGGAAGCAAAGGAAGATTACTCAGAAGTCAAGATGTTCTCAGAAATTCCTTTTTATAGTTGTTTTGTTTTTCACTAAGTATGCCAGAAGCCACACCTTACAAACTCAGCCAAGTTCAGCTGCCCCAGCTGTCAAGTTCTAAACACAAGCTGAGTTGTATATATGATCTAACCAGGCCATTGACAACTTCCAGAAACTTAACCAAAACAAAAAGCATCATGCACACAGTCAACCCAGAAGGAAAATCGAAACAACACAAAGAGCTGTCTGAGTGCCAAGGACATTTGAAGAAAAGAAAAAACTCAAAGCCTGTCAGTAAACACCTTCAGAGAAAGAACAGAGCTGAAAAGAAAAAATCATATTCCTAAACCTTCTAGAATCTTGAAGACTTTAAGAAACACAAAACAATGAACACAATGCCGGAGAAGATGGAAGGTAGAATGCTGAAATTCCCAGGACTGGGAGCTGACCATGAAGTTACTGTTCTCAGGACAAACACCAGCAAAAACAGCAGGAAAATTCAGGAAAAAAGGACAGTTTCAGTGAGTGAATGGATGACTATGGTTCCTACCCAGAAAGTTGGGTATCATTTGGTGCTAAAAACCAGAGAACTTTCTAGCCAAACAAAAGCAGTAAAGGAAACTTAATCCACTCTATCACAAGTCAATTTCAAAAAGAACTATACAATTCTAACTATACAATATTCTGTTGTAGTCAGCTATGAGGAGGACAAAGAATCCAGGGAGGCCAGGGATTTGGAAGATGGGGGGAAGTAAGAGGTGAGCACAGAACATTCTAGGAACAGGATGAGTTCTACTTAGACCCATCAGCATAAAATGTATTCTCCCCGCAACCTGCTTTTTATAAATAAAGTTTTATCTAAACCTGGGCCCAGACATTTCTTACATAACGTCATTGTCTGTACTGTAGTATCAGGATTAAGCAGCTGCTGTAGAGATTAGATAAATGATAAAATCTAAAATACTAACTTGTTCTTTACAAAATAATTCTGACAAACTCTTATGAATCCATTGACTATTATTTTCTAAAAAGGAGATTTTATTCTTATAATTTCACAAGGAAAAAAATTCTCAACTTTCTATGAATGCAATGTGCCATCCTGAAATGGATCCTAAAATGGATGAGAGAGTATTAATTTAACGACCTGGTTAACTGTAAGTAGACCTGTAGTTGAGTGAAAATTGGGATATTTGTGTTCATTTCTAGGCTCAGAGAAGATTCCCATCATTATGCAAGACATTAATGTTGACTCTCCAGTCTGTCTCTGGGAAGCATTTCTGTAAATCTAATTTATTTCAAGATTTCTAAAAGCCTTATTCAAAGAAAATCTCAGCAAATCAAAACTAAGGGTTGGAGAGATAAGCTGGCTCATGAAGACTGAGTTTGGATCTCAGCACCAGTATAAAAAGCTGGTCATGATGGCCAATATCTGAAAACCCTGCTTTGTAGGGGCACAGATAAGATGATGCCTAGTGTGCACTGAACAGCCAGGCTAGATGCATCAGTGAGTTCCAAGTTCAACAAGAGATATTAGAAACCTGATGATACTGACCTCTACAGACATGGCCATGTGCCTGTGCAAGCACGCACACAGACACAGATACACATACACCACATATACTCTTACATACATATACCACACACACCATATACATCATGTACATACATACTGCATATACCCATACATACATACACACACATACCACACACTATATACATCATATACATACATACCATATGAACACATACAACATACATACATACACATACCACACACACACCATATACATCAATACATACATACCACATAAACACATACATACACACACATACCACACACACCATATACATCATATACATACATACCACATAAACACATACATACATAAATACACATACCACACACATACACACATACATACATACACACATATTCTCTACACACATACATATACACCACATACATACATACATATATACATACAAATATACACACACACACCACACACATACACAAATTGAAATATGTACTCAAAAGTATGAAATGAGCTTGTTTGCAATGTCAGGTCATGATGTGACCCGGAGTCATTTGTTCATATATTCAAAACACATTTACTAAGAACACATAACTACCACCCAAAATGTCCAATTTTATAAAAATATATTAAAATATCCAATTGCTTTCCTATTTGGGGTAATCTTATCTTATTTAAATTCACAAACTATTTTTTAACAGAAAAATCATTTGCTAGAGATAGCCACATAGACCGTGAGAAGAAGTTGAAGGTTCCAGCTGCACTGTAGCCAGAGATACACAGCCCAAGTTGTATATGGGACACCAACAAAGCCTTGCATCTAGAACCTCCTGGCAGCTCCTTCATGCGACAAGACCCTGTGTGGCTCTTGCTCTTCCCAATGTATCGTCCTTCGGCATCCTTCCAGAATCAAGTGGAAAAATGGCCTTGACAGGCACATCTGCAGTCCTGAGGTTCAGGGACTGTGTGCCTGTAGGACACAAGAGCTGAAGAAGTGTCTAGATCCTCACTAGAAAAGAGGGGAGTGTCTACTTTGATTTTAGAGTATTGGAAGAGAGGCCAACTGCTCCAGGAAAGCTGTGCCAGTGAGTAGGTGGTCAGTGAGAAGCCCCTGCTTATCAAAAAACAAGTGAGGGCAAGTGATATGGAGTCAGAGCCCGCTGTGTATGGGGGTGGGGTTGTAAATTCTCCTCGATGGGAGACTCCCTCTCTTTTCTGCCTAATGAAAATCCACACACATAGTGTGAGCATGTTGGGCAAAACATGGGCTCAGTAGTTCACAGGACACAAAATTCGGAGCTGCAATGACCCACTGACAGGAAAACACATACCACCGGCCCCCATCCTTCTAAGGTTTAGACAGCTTGGCAATTTCCAAGAAATGGGACTCCATAGCTCTCTCCTGCCTGGGTCCATTTTGTCTGAAATAAAAATCAACAGTACTGGCTATTCACTTGAACTTAAATCTATGATGCTGTGAACATGGCCAGTAAGCTTTAGCACCCACCAAGAATTTATCCTCACAGGAAAAGACAGAGACTGCAAAGTCAGGACCTTGACATGGGTCACTTTGATAAAGTTCTGAAAAGCTGTGACTGTCTGAGACATCTGGCCTCCGGAAGCCACACTTTTAGTAACGAGCCATGGCTCAAGCCAGGCAATGCCAAAGTTCACTGAGAGGAAACGAGAGTCCAGGGGATCGTGGCTGTCTGAGTTGTTATTTCCTGTCATAACTTGCAACAACAACTTTCTCTCTCACAGGCTGGAAATGAAGTGTTTTCCTATTGTCAAGAACCTGAGATAGAAAGTCCCAGAATGGGAAGTCATCCAGGGGCATGGACTTTCCCCTAAGAACGCTCATCAAGGATTCAGCATGTGGCCACAAGCATAGGAAGAAATGCTTCATATGAATCTTCACTGGAGTTCCCCATCAGAAAATAAGAGACAAACCCATCTTACAGTAAATAGTACAAAAGTTCATGGCCACCAACAAGAAGCCAGACTAGGGGCTTACTTGGTGATGTCTGTTTTCCTCACCTCTGATCACCTGGAAAACCCCACAAATGTGGAATCTGTGTATTCAGAACGGGTGTCATGCAGGGCCACTGGCTGTGTGGAGACTGCAGGGAACCTTTAGTTCCCAGGAAGCCATGGTGAGGACAGTAGTGTCCCAATCAGGCTCTCTTGGAACAAGGTGTTCTGCTCTTGAGGGTTTCTGTAAATCTAGACATAACTTTTGCAACAGAGAAAGAGAGAGGCTGCAATCTAAGGAAGCAAACTGTAAAGGAAAAACCAAAGATGTAGAGACTGTGACTTTTCAAAGAAAAGTGGGGTTCACTTTACGCTCTGGAAGAGTGGTTATGTTGTGTTAGAAGGGACCCTGGGCCTCCATGTGCACACATGCATATGAGTATGAGGACAGGGGTTTGGGACAGTATTTCTAAACTCTTAGACGATAAGCCAGAAAGCACCCGAGGATTTGAACTGAAGTGGCTTGAACTTGAACACACTGAAATTATGTCAAAGGTCTCCCCTGAGATTTTGGAGAGGAGCTGAGCCAAGGGCTCTGCATCCTGTCAGGGCAGAAGGAACTCAGTGACTGAGCCTGGCAAGCTGACTGACTGTGTGTGGTGAGCTAAGCCAGCCTGGAGCTCAGACCAAATCCACAGGCTTGTTTCCAGTATGGGAGGAAGAATTCAACTCTAATCTCAGAGCTTCTCTTCCCGCTTAGTTCCTTCCTGTCATGGAAGGACCAGCACAGTGTTTCCCAGGGACTCTCCCCGGCCAGTGATGATTAACAGCTGGGTAGAGGAGAGAAACACATCCAGACTGACCTCACAGCAGTGACAGATTTCATGTCAGTTACCAAAAGCCTAGAACCTATGTGGGGGTGGAGGGTATACAACTATAATCTCAGCACTTAGAAAGCTGAGACAGGAGGATTACCACAGAGTAAGACCAGCCCAGGCCAGATAGTGGAACCTTGTCTTAGAAACATCTCCATATCCATGGATCATCAGGCAAGTCTTCAACGGCTGTGGCAGGCTTTCTTCTCAGGACACAAATTTCTCTGGAAAGTCAGAAGATTGTTAAGTTTCAGAGTGGTGTGGACAGTGGACAGTATGAACATCTTCCTGTGATGGGCTGAGTCCCCCAGGTTCCCAGGAAGCCACTCTGACTGAGGCATGTCCTTTCTGAAGTAACACCAACTCCACAGCAGGCTGGAAGCTGCTGTTGGATCTGGAACACTCAGGAGCTGCCAGTATAACTATACTCAACACCAGGCAAAGTCTGGCTATGTGTAGGACACTTTTCATGTCTCATCCCAGAAGGCAATATTACCCTGAACAACATATGAAATCCAGGCCTCTAGCTCTCGGCCCAGCAAGGAAAACATCCACTAAATGTAAGATGTGTAGTGTATAGAAGGTTCAGGGTCCAAAAGCAGGAGGAAGTAGATGATTTTGATACTTCTCTAGGCCTCAGCATCCTCCCAACAATTTCAGCTCCCCAAAGGGAAACATCAGCTCTCACGTTTCTTTTCTAAGGTGGTCACATGTGTCTGGAGACTTCTGACAGAGCAAAGGTCGTAAGGTAGGTCTAGCAGAGGTATCACAATGGTAGAATTCCATTTGCTTCCCAAGGTCAGGCACTCCTGTGTTTGATGATTTTGAGCTGTTCTCCCTTCTCAGATGTGAGCTCAACCAGCAGGCACCCCACCCCATGCCAGGTGTCCCTACATGGCAAGCTGCCTCTGACTCTTCTTTGCCCAGCATTCACCTCCGTGCCTCTCCTACTGCATGCTGTTTTCCTACTTGGCCTCTATCGTCAGTTTAAAAAAATGCACATTAGTGAAAAGAGCTGTCCACTTTCACTGGTGACATCGGAAGTGAGTGGTCCATAGAGTGGCCATCTATGAGACAATGGAGCTATATGGCCCAAGCTTGAGGCCTCTCTCTCAGGATATAAATACTGCACTTTGAAAGGTTTCTGAACTGTAGTGCAATGCTTTGGTTTATAATATAGAAAAGATCCCAAGCCCGGCAGAAACAGGATATTAAAGGTGAGTCTGTTTAATCTGTGAGAGGAAGGCATCTCAGGAGATTCAGAAGGAGGCAAGCAGAGAAGAATGCAGCACATCTGAATGCTCTCTGATCTGAAGCCTTGTATCAAATGACATGGACAGAAGCTTTCCTTTTTAATCTAAGTGGACAGAAGCTTTCCTTTTTAATCTAAGTGTGTCTGTATTGGCAGCATCAGAACACTGCATACCCCAGAGTATGTTTCCTGGGATAGACTGCAAACCACTCTTTTTAATGGATGTGCTTTCCTTTTATATATATATAAAGGAAATTATATATATATAATATATATATAATTATAAACAAAGAAGTCACACTTTCTATCTTTGTATATCCTTATTCAAGGTCCCTTCCCCCTCCCGCCACATCAGGTCATTCTCTCTTCTCCACATCTCCCCATCCCCCCCATGGGCAGGCAGTCCCAAGGTTCCAAGATCCCACTGTCCCAATATTGCTCAGTTCAGCCTCCACTCCTGGCAGATCCAGTTTTCTCCCCTCAACCTCAAGACTGAGTTAGGTGTTCCTCTAGGGGGAGTGGGAACACAGCCAGCTAGCCTGACAGACCTGGGTTGCCCTGTTCTGGGTAATGCACATAGGCGTGTGCACTAGCTACTTCCTTCTGAGCCAGCTTGGAGTCTGCCACTATGCCTGGTGATTGGTGACACATGACTATTGAGATGCTGGAGGCCAATGAGAGAGAGATGACATACTAGGGGAGTCTCTAGCTGCCAGGGGGAACTGAGAAGGGATATGTAGGTTTGCCCCATATCTGTAATAAACAAGTCTACTTCTGTTACTTATTTGACTCCCAGAGTCTCCATCATTGACTTGGCCCCATCTCATCCCCTCCCCCAAGGTGTGTACAAATAGAACAGCCCATAACACTACCCCAGAATATATCCAATTCAGCTAAGTAGTGAGAAAGACATGCATGGTTGTGCTTACTTAATATCTAAAAGCATAAATTAAAATATACAGAGACAGAAGGCAAAGCTGTGATCATGGGGGTTCAGAGAAAATGGAAATATGTGGGTTGTGGACCAAGTATCTAACAACAGATACATCAGATGGAAAAATCTAGATATTAAATATGAATTATGACTCTAGGACTTGGAATAATATATATGGAACTCCAACTCAATGCATCCACATATGCATGTGATGCACACACACATGCAGTGCTGGTGGATGTTTTCATTAGTCTACCACAGGAAACCTTTTACCAGCAACATGTATAAATGTCAATGCATTCCTTGGGAAGGAATACTGACATACAGTGAGTTCCCAATGGACCAGCCACCACAGACTCTCACTGCATCTGCCTGCCAGCCAGTCCTTGACCTAGGGTAACAGCTCTTCAAACAGAGGTCAGCTAAGGCTTCCACTATTTTCCTTCTAGAAGCTGCAGTGGCTGAGAATTGTTTACACAGCCAAAGAATCCTTCCCAGAAGAGGTACTTAAAGCAACAGACAAAGTAAGTCTGAGGGCCTTCCTTGATGGAAAGTACTTCAGGGTGAAAATGAGCATCATCATCACTGAGGGCATGCTGCCCTTCTGGATTGTCTGCCATAGCCAAAGCTGGAGGTGATGATGAGCAGGTGACGTCATGCTTTTCTCCATAGCTGCCTTAGTCCTTCTTACTAGAAAGAAGTGACCCCAGCAGAAAGCCAGAACTGATGACCCATAGCTCAGACAGCATCTCCCAGAGAAACCTGATAAGTGAACACACTTGCCTTCTTCCATTTTCACAGTTCTGCCCCAGGACCTATTGGAGGAGGTTGATCCCCTTAGACAGAATAACAGAGCCTACAGCTCTGTCCATGTCACATGCCCACTCTTCATTCACTCTACCTTCAGTGACCATCTTTGGCTAGGCACATGCCCTGCTTATTTTTGTCATTACTTGATAGTAACAACACAAAAATAAATGATATTCCACTCCTACTTTCAAAAAATGTACACCAGACACACAGGGAGTGGTTGCCATGAGGCTGCCTTTATCAGACCTGAATGTTGTGTCAATGATGATGGAGGTCAGGGGCATGGATGATAAAGAAACAGGAAGAAGCAAGAGGGCAGAGTAGAGAGTCTCTAGTTATAGGCAGTTTCCAAAGTAAAACTGAATCCTTTCCTATGTCTTAAAAATGAAAAGCAAAAAGATACAATCTCAGAAAGAAAAATCTAGTTCTCCAAAATAAGGAGAATTAAGAACACTGGTCAGTCTCAGATTTCCACAGAAATAGTGACATCATGCTCACGTTCACCTTTCAGTTTGTCCGAGACCCAGGCATACTTGAAGAAGCCTTTTCCCATTTAGGCAGACTCTTTTTCAAACTTTTTGATGGTTCATTTGCTGATTCCACCACATTTGTAGATCAGGTGGCCAGCCACCTCAGTCTTAATCAGTGGTGGAAGAACGGTCTCAGCACTGTTTGTCTCAATTGACCATTTAAGTTTAACAGTAAAAGACTGGCTAATAATAACAATGTATCATAAAACCTTCAGAAGGAAAGGGATGTTTTGCGGACCAATGTGTGTGTGTGTGTGTGTGTGTGGCAATTTTAAGTTATTCGTTTTCAAAATCAATACTTTTTAATGGAAACAACTTGACCAAAAATCTGTCCAGAATTTTGAGACCCATTAAAACAAATTTAATGAGAAAAAAAAGAACAATGTTCAGATCAGTGCCCTAACCCCATCCCATCCATCACCCTGAAGGTCAGTCACATGGCCACCGGTCCTTCATATCTTGGCACTAATGACTCAAATGGTTAGGGGGTCAGGCAGTACCACATTCTGGGACAATGGCATTATTCACACTAAAGTGTGGACCTAAGCTCATGTCCATCTGAGACTCAGAATGGCACCTTATTTGGGAAATCACCTCCGCAGATAAAAATCCATTGTAATGACATCTTGCTGGATCATGGTGAATTAAGAGGTAGGACACTAGGAGGAGAGCAAACAGAGCCATGGGGAAACAGAGACAAGCCAGAGGCCAGGGGAATGTATCTGCAAAGCAACTGGTACTAAGGACTGCTGACAGCAGCAGAGGATAGGCCTGGTCAGCCTCCTCTCTAGAAACAGCCTACCACAGGTGACTGCATCTCTCTCATCTGGAGCTGTGAGCTGATAAAAGCCTGCCCTATTATGTCCCACAATTTGTGGTACTTTGTCCAGTAACCCAGGAAAGTACTCCAAGAGCCAGAACGGATGATGCGAGCCCAATAAGGAAGGGTGAGTCACAGGAAAGCCTTGGAAGGTATGAAATAGATAAGCACCCTTCAAATGACCATCCCATGAGTGAGGGAAGATCCAGTTTAGCACATACTAGACCCAGAACTGCAGAGGGACTGAGGGGCTCAGAGCATAGAGGACCAGCTATTGTCTATCTCAGGACATGACCTTGGCTCTTAGTTTCACTGAGGCTCTTGAATGCCTGTAACTTGCCCGTCCAAAGCTATAGGGCCAGCATGTTTGAAAAGCAGAAGATAGATATTCTAGTGAAGTCACAGACCTCTGGCTTCTGACAGGGAGGCTGACAGATCATACCCGAGATTCCTCTTTTGAAAGAAGTTCATGTTTTAGATATCACCCATTGCTTGAATTATTATTTTTCTTAAGTGATTAAACAAATATCTTTTCACAGTGGGATTTATGAGACCCTGAGACACTGGGATTCGAGCTTTAGGTAGGTCAACCTGGCTCCTGCCCAGGGTAGATATAACATCAGGGCTGTAAAACACATCTTCAAAGTTGCAGGGGAAGCCTAAAACTGAAGCCTCAGTTGTCTTTTGGAAAATGCAGAATCTAAACTCTACACTCTAAAGTAGTAAAAAAATATAAACTAGAAGCAGATATAAGATGCATTTTAGCATATTCTCTCCTTTTTTCCCCTCCTTTGGAGGTTTTTGTCCACAGGCAGAGTACAGAAATCACAATGTTCTTTCCTACACCAAGAGAATCACTGGGCTGTCTAATGACCTAGGGAGACTCTTGATTGGCCCAGCTAGTTCTAGAACTGGGAAGCAGCAAGTGTGCCAATGAACCCCAGACAATGAAGCGTGGGTATTTGGGAACCTGAGCTGACTTGACCATTGCTGTGGATATGAGATCTTTCCACCAGTATCTGACCTTTTGTGAACTTTGTGGCAATCGCTGGTTTTCAATTTCCCCTTCTTAAGATGAGGACCATGATGGTAATGGTGATGATAATGGTGAGTGCCCAGAGGTTTGCATGTGTAGGCTTTCCCACAATTACAAGCATGAATCATAACATGGGTCTCTTGAACTCCCCATGCTTGCTTAGCAAGTACTTAGCTGACAAGGCCATCTCCCAGGCCTGTTGAGATTGTTTTAATGCAAAGTAAAAATAAAAGTAAGTTTAAAAAAAAAAAGAAGTTGGGTTTTGTGTGTTGTTTTGTTTTGTTTTCATAAATATTTGGTGGTATCCTGACATTTTCTAAAATGTAATGGCACATACTACAAACAAAAAAAAAACAGAAGTAGATGCTTTAACTTATATGTCATCAAAAAATATTAATTGTATAGGCTGGACCTGGGGCTGAGTTTGAAACCTAAGTAGCATGCACGAGGCCCTAAGTGTGATCTTTAATACTACATGAATTGTGTGCATGGTGGCACATACCTGTAATCTCAGCATGGGGAGATCAAAAGGGGGGTTCAAAGTTCCAGGTCACCTGTAGCTATATAGTGAGCTGGGGTCAGCCTGGGCCACAAGCCTGTCTAGGGGAAAACAAAATAAGTTCTTTTATCTACTTGATGTCTAATGTCAACTTGATGATATAAATTATCTGCTTACAGGCCCTGACAATACATGCAAGATTGACTGTCACTATGTCTCTAGGGGATTTAAGAAGTAGAAAGCTTACATGGCCGCCTGTGTCTGTACTCTCTGAGAGTCCAGCCTTCCCTGTTTGCTGGCCTGAATCCCTGAATCTGAAATATCCCTGTGTTCAAGTCTTAAAGGTTTGTTTCCCAGCTGGTCACACTACACTGGGGGTGGGGGTGGGGGCTGTAGAATCTCAAGAAAGTAAAGCCTAGCTGGTACAAATAATAGCTTACTAAAAGGAGTGTTTTTTGAAGGTTACAGCCTATGACTTAATGCCATAATATTCTCCATAATGGACTGAAATCCCCTGAAACCATGAACAGAAATAAATATCTCTTCCCATGGATGTTTTAGTCAGTTAAGTGGAAGTAGTTAACATACCCCCATCATGTTGCCTGGCTCTTTATTCCATGGTATAGAGCTCAGTCATCCCAACTGCATGTGTGATTCTAAGATAGGGACTTCATACTAAAGTGCTAACAGCTAACAGCAAAGATTGGTCCTGAGCAAGGTGTGCATCCAGCTTTCAGACACTGCATGCACATATTACACATACATACATGCAGACACTCACTCATATAAAATAAGAATAAAAAATCTTTAGAAGTAGATAACCCCCATAATACTAACTGAGGAAGAAAAGAGTAGGAAGTCCCAGGACAACCTGAATAACAGAGGACTGATCCGAAATACAAGGCAAGTTAGTCACAGTGAATTTCCATGGAGACTAAAACAAGGGGCAGCAGGATCATCTCTGGGCTTCTGCAGCCAAAGATGCAACATGTGCAGCAGTCCGAGAGAGCATCAGACAGGCCTGGCTCAGCAACACCAGCTACCAAAGCTTGGGCTTGGGAAGACAAAGACAAGAAAGGCTTTGCAGCTAAACACAAGTGAGTCTCTAGGTCCATCCATTTTGTTGTTTTGCTTTGTTTTGTTTTGTAAGATGGGGTTTCTTTTCAAGTAGCACTGGCTGTTCTAGAACTTACTCTGTAATTAGGTTGGCCTTGAACTCAGACATCTGCCTGGCTCTGACTCCTGAGTGCTGGGATTAGAGGTAGGGGCTACTACTGTCCAGCTTCTTTTCTTTTCTAAAGAGCATTGTAGGCAAGCATGATTAGAGCCTGAGGAACAAGCTGTGGCAATAAGTCCATGCAATCTCCTGCCTCTGTTTGCTGGGATGAAATTTTGCAGCATAATTTTCCTGTTCATGAAGAATCACAGAGCAGGGTTCTGGGCTGATGGAGAAATCATTTCCAAAAGGAACAAGAAAAAAAAAAAGCTTGCTTTTTTGGAATGTGATATTTCTCTATAGTATATAGTTGTTTTTAAGCAATTCAGATTTTCCAAAAGTGGTTTGAAAATTCTTGGGAGCTTCACAGTCCACATTCACTTGACTCTACAGTTCTGGATTAGAATCCCAGATCACACAAGTGAAATCCCAGCTTAATAAGGAACGCTCAGGTGGGAGCCTGTGCACATGCACAGAAACACACACACACACACACACACACACACCCCTCAAAGCCAGCACATTGCTAAGTGATGAAATCCCTCGAAGCTTTGCAGTATCCTAAATGAAAGGCAAGGATACCCATGAATGATCCCTGTCAGCTGTCAACCCAGAAGACTGGAAGCAATCAGCTGGCTTCATCAGAGAGGGTCCAGACACTTCTGTCCTTGGACTCACATCAAACACCCAGCCAGGGGAGGTGAAATTATCTTAGCTCCAGGGATAATGGCCGATACCATTCAGCTGCTTGCTAAATTCGTATACACACGCTCTCACATGACCCTTTGACAGCATAACCAGCACCTGACTGAGGCAGTCACAGTGATCCTGGGAGGAGTACAGTGCTGTCTTTCAGATGCAGAGCCCAAGATAAAGAAACAGCTGGGACCTCATCTACCACCAAGTGACTCATTACGGGACATTTGGGAATTCTGATTTATGAGCTACTGTGCGTCAACGGGTCCTCTTGGTTGTTATGTTTTTATGTGTGTTCTTTTTTCTCTTTGGCACTAGAATGGGACCTAGGGTCCTATGCTTGCTGGGCAGGTGCTGTTCCACTGAGCTAGGACTCAGTCCTCTTTTTACTTGTTTTAAAATGGGTACTCACCAAATTACCCAGGATGGTCTCAAACTTGCAATCTTTTCCCTCAAGCTTTCTAAGTAGCAACGATGATAGCCCTATATAACCCTCTTCTCTCCATTTTATGCCATGGTGTTTCTATTGCTATGATAAAACACCATGACTAAAAGCAACTTGGGGAGGAAAGGGTTTATTTTACATTATAGTTTATAGGCTCATCACTAAGGGAAGCCAGGCAATGAACTTAGGGTAGAAACATGAAGACACAGCAGAAACCATGGAGGAGTCCCGCTAATTGGCTTGCTTCCCTTAGCTTGCTCAATCTGCTTTATTATAGAACCCAGAACCACCATGCCAGAGATAGCCTCACCCACAGCGAACTGGGCTATCTCACATCAATCTAGAAAATAGTCCACAGGCCACTCAAGTGGGGCATTTTCTCAGCTGAGGTTCTGTAGAAAGAGGTTTCTGGCTTGTCCAGCCAGAGGTCCAGACCTACAGACCGGCAGTCCCACAGAAACACACAGATGCTTATATCAATTACATGCTGCTTGGCCTATTGCTCAGGCATATTACTAGCTAGCTTTGCATCTTAATTCAATCCATTTCCATTTATCTGTCTTGCCATACGGCCTATGGCTTACCTATTTCTTTACATCTTGCTTCTTGGGTGGCTAGATCATGTCTCTTTTGACTCTGCCCTCCTTCCCCTATCTTTGCTCTGACTTCCCCACCTAGGATGCCTACCATAGGCCAAGACAGCTCCTTTATTAAAGAATGATTCACAGCATACAGAGAGACATCCCACATCAAGGCTCCGTCTTCCCAAATGACTGTAGCTTGTGTCAAATTGACATAAAACTAGCCAGCACACTGACATAATTGTGTGTGTTTCTTGGTGCAGTCCGATGCACACATGATGCTCCAGCATGTGTACAATTCAGTGATCAACACCAATAGGTGACTATTTCTGTCATTTCAAATTGGGCATTTTTTGGTACTGAGGCCACTTCCTTTTAGCTATTTTGAAATGCACAATAAATGACTCCTAACTGCAGGCATCCCACTGTGCTATAGAATAGAGGAACTGACTCTTCACTTTGTTTAATCTCTAGCCACCAACCTGTCTTTCCTCAACACACACACACACACACACACACACACACACACACACACACACTTCCTATCTCTGGGGGAAGGGAGACTGAGCAGTATTTGTCTTTTTATAGGCTTGCATTTACTGACAAGATCCTGAATATCAAAACCCTTTACCTCAAGAGTGCTCTGAACTCATTTCTATACAGCTCACTCTCAAAACAACCTGAGGCAATGGGAGGCTCCTGTTCAGGCTTCGCCATCTGTAGATTGTGATTTCCTAGAAAACCTCTTCACATTCTGGAAACTGACTCCTAAATCCTATGATCTGAATTCACCCTTTAGAAATATCCCACTCAGACAGGTGATGCCACAGATTATCTCGCAACCAAAACCTCACCTGTAGCATACTCATCAGAGCAGGTGGATTGGGCACTCTCCATCCATTATCCTTGACTTGAAGAGGGCCTTTTCTTTCAAATATTTGGTCAATGACAGCATCCAGGCCTAAGCACAAAGCTATTCCATTCATCTCAACTATGTCAGCAATTGTGTGCAGTGGCACACAGGAAATATCGCCATGGATACAGAGCTTTGTGGGATGCTGGCTGAGCCATGAGGCTGTTTGTTAACAGGCTGCTGCCTCTTCACTCCCGTGGTCATAGAAGTCTTCTGGACACCTATCTCAACCCAGGCTGTTTTCTTTCTAAGTGGCAAAGAGAGCTGAGGAAGGAGAAAATGTCCAGAAGGTATGAAGTCCAGGAGACAACCCCAGGTCACTCTGGGTGTCTATTCATCTGGCCAGCAGCAATGGCCACATGCTCCACACAGGCTGCTGTTTGCTCCGTAGTGCATAGGAAAGAGGAAGGCAGCAGGGTCCCAATCGGACAAACCAGGCAGAAGCAGCATGGTGCAATGCAAGGAACCACCCTGCACATGCATCATTCAGCACCTTCCAAGGAGTTTCCCATGAAGTCTGAGGACTGGAAGGGAATAGGTAAGAGCAGAATAAACAGGTCTGAATGTGCAATTTTAACAAGTAATGAGCCAGGACTCGGAGACTCAGTTAAGGCCTCTCTAAAGTCAAAGCATCAGACAGGAGCTGTGACTTGATCTTTACTACACTTGGAAGCAGGTGGTCCCTGCCCTCCTGTCTGTAGACAACCATCAGAAACCATTCTGGCCAACTGGAGTGAGAAGGACCTTCGGCACAACGGTCAGTCCCGACTCCTGCCTGGGCTCAAATGTTTAAAGGAGACAACACATAAGGAAGTCTACACACAAGAGCCTGATGACTTTAGGATGATGGCTAAGAGCGGCCATTAAAAGACACAGGAGTAAAAGCTCTTCTTGAGTCTCCTTATCTGGATATTTCAGACCACCCAGACCTTCCCACCCAAGCCAACATAAAATTTCTGCCATTCAAAGACAGGGCTTAGGGGGCTGGAGAGATGGCTCAGAGGTTGGGAGTACTGACTGTTCTTCCAGAGGTCCTGAGTTCAATTCCCAGCAACCACATGGTGGCTCACAACCATCTATGATGACATCTGGTGCCCTCTTCTGTATACTGAATACATAATAAATAAATCTTTAAAAAAAGACAATGCTCAAATCAAATGACAAATCTATTTATAATGATAAGGTAGTTGGCCGCTTGCTGGTATAAAGAATTTTTAGGTAACACGTTTGCATCAGTAATGTGCAATGTACATTCATTCCTTTTTTTCCTCTCATGATCCATTACTCTTGAAAGGATTCTACTAATTGGGTATTAATGTACTTAACTATACAGTGGAGTATGATGCAGAGATGGACACCCCTGCCCCTTACAAGGACTAAGCTGGGCCTTCTTACTCTTTCAAGCTTATCTCATAGCAGCTGGTAAACTGCTCATCCTCAAAGGACGTAGGGACCTGAGGCCTGTAGTCAGATGTTTCTGGCCTGGCCTAGCCCACAGGCCCTCAGCCATTTAGTCCCAAATAAGCTCACAGAGGCTTAAGTTAAGTACAAGCTGATTGGTCTATGACTCAGGCTTATTACTTGCTAACTCTTATACTTTAAGTCAACCCATATTTCTGTTTATGTTTAGGCAAGTGGCCTGGTACCTTTTTGCCCAATGCAGCATTTTCATCTCGCTTCCTCTGCGACATCTGGCATCTGTTGCTCTGCTCTTCTGCTTCCCACAATTCTCCTAGTCTGGTTGCCCCACCTCTTCATTCTGTCTATCTACTTGACCAATCAACATTTGATTAGACCAATAGGAATGACAAATATTTACAGTGTACAAGAGCACAATCCCACAGCAAAGGCACCGGGGAACCAGGCCTTTGGTCATTTTGTGGTAATGGGATCCTTCACAATTCCAGTTACAAAGCCTGATCAATCACACTCCACAGAACTTCTGAGAAGTACTGAGGCCTGGGGGCCACAGCCTTGAGAGAGCCAGAGCCTCTAGACAGGCGGCCATACTTGCTGGAGAAGCAACCTCTCTAGCCCCTCCGTAAGATGATCTCTACCCTTTTCCTTTGGTCAGGGCGATGTTTTCAACCTTTCTGAAGAAGAATCCATCTTCCATTGCATTATCAAGCCCATTATATCTCTAGAACAAGATGAAACAGGAAGTGGGTGCAGTTCACAGAAGATCCATGGGGACACACAGTCCTGCTTCTATTAGTGAGCTAGGGAGGAAATTCTGGAAAGTGGTAGGGCTCTGGAGAGCCAGGAGCTAGTCAGTCTTTTTCCCACCTCAGCTGTTTGTACTATTTGTACATCTGAAAAGGTATCACTCATCCAGGCCGGGAAGACTGCTCAGTTGAAGAGCTAAATTCAGACCCCCAGCACTCACCTAAAAATTTGGAGCACACAAGAAACCTCTGCCCCAGGGAGATAGAACCAGGAGGTTCCCTGAAGCTGGCTAGCCCAACAGTACAGTGAGCTCTAGGCTCTGCCTCAAAATAGTAATAGCAATAATATTAACAACAACAGCAACAATATGGAGAGATAAACA